>REGO01000656.1:650566-677483 GCA_010120015.1 Rhombomys opimus | reverse complement strand
TCCCCGGGTGACCCAAGACCAAAGTTTTCACCTCCTGTGATGTTCCCTGTTGGTCTAGAAATCTCCACCGTTGTTTTCCTGGGTTAGAGGTCCTTCCATTCACCAACTCAGAAGTTCCGGTATTCCACCGCTCAGAAACGGTGTGTGCTCGTCGCCATCTTGGCTCCGCCCCCGCTAATTTCCTAGTAAGGAATTTTATATAGTTCAGGTGTAACTCAATAACTCTAAACTTCGACATGGTCTTTCATTATCAGAAAGAACTTTCCAGCTCCCTTGTCACAAATGAAATGTTTCAGCTTTCAAGGTCCTGTCTTCTATGTGCCTGCTTTGAAATAAGGACAGAACTAGAAACAATAGATTACCAAACCAATGGATGTGAAGATGGGAGTTTTCACCGCCCATGTACTCTGACTAAATCTGACTAAAGCCTGATTTATGATGGTTGTCATCTCAATATTGTCAATACATAGCACACAAGAGAGGTGGCTATTTTTTTTAGCAGCGGACAGAAAAATATAAAAGCAAGAAAGGAAAGAAAGAAGGGATAAAGAGAGAGAGAGAGAGAGAGAGAGAGAGAGAGAGAGAGAGAGAGGGAGAGAGGGAGTGAAGAAACTTGAAACTATGTTTTAAGAAGAGAGATAAATCTCCTGAAAATGTCCTTAGTCAAATGATGTTATGTGCATCACCCAACAGAGAGCCCAGACAAGCTATCACAAATATACAAAAGAGCTCAGGAAAATAAGTTAATAACGTTTGAAACTGATTAATAAAAAAATCATACAAAATGAAAATATTACATCTGAGAGGTATATTAGTTGATTTGATAAGTAGCCAATGAAATGAGCAAAATAGAGAAATGGAAAGTCTAAAGAAAGCTTTTGAGACCATGAGATGGTGTTTAGTATACCAGGGTGCTCAGTGTAGATACCACAATGCAAATGAAAATGGCAAAATCTGATTCAAAGAAACAAAGGCTAATATTTCTCTAATTTGAATTTTTTTTCATTACGTATAGTTTACTTTGTATCCCAGCTGTAGCCCCCTCCCTCATTCTCTCCCAATCCCATCCTCCCTCCCTCATCTCCTCCAATGCCCCTCTTTAAGTTCACTGATAGGGAGGCCCCCCTACCCTTCCATCTGACCCTAGCTTATCAGGTCTCATCACAACTGCCAACAATGTCCTCCTCTGTGGCCTGGCAAGGCTGCTCCTCCCTCTCTCAGCAGAGGTGTCAAAGAGCCAGCCACTAAGTTCATGTCAGAGACAGTCCCTGTTCCCCTTACTAGGGTACCCACTTGAATACTGACATCCAAAGCTACTAACAATTATTACAGAAGAGAATTACAAATGACAAAGTGCCTCACTTTAAAATAAAATTGTTAAATAACAAGGAGGAATAGATAGTTTTGCATGTTTGAAAAAAATGGCTCATTGTGCTTAAATGTTATAAAGAGATTATTTTTCATAGAAAATTATGAATCAGACCTAAGTGGGATCCTAACCAGACAATGGTAAAAATGAAACTTATATCAAGTCAACAAAACAAAACTAAACAATTTCCTCTTCCTCCAAAATCAGACTAATAAAACAGCACAGATCTTCTGTGAAACACAAAGTCAGTAAATCTGTCACTAGATCCAGTTTTTAGGAAATCATAAAGTAAATTATTTAATTCAAAAAAAGTAAGAATTAGAAGCATTACAGAAACAGGACTGAGATGAAAGATTTATGCAACAAACAAACAAACAAACAAACAAATAAATAAATAAATAAATAAATGATACAGAGTATTTCTTTGTTATAATAATTTTTATTTTTTATATTAATCACAGGTTATTTACTTTGTATCCCAGCCGTAGACCCATCTTTCATTCCCTCCCACACCCACCCTCCCTCCCTGCCCCTTTCCAAGTCCACTGATAGGGGAGGACCTCCTCCCCATCCATCTGACCCTAGCTTATTAGGTATCTTCAGTACTGGCTGCAATGTCCTCTTCTGTGGTCTAGCAAGGCTGCTCCACCCTCCGGCGAGGGGTGGTCGAAGAGCCAGCCATTGAGTTCATGTCAGAAATAGTTCCTGTTCCCCTTATTAGTGTACCCACTTGGATACTGAGCTACCATTGGCTTTATCCAAGCAGGTGTTCTTGGTTATTTCTATACATGGTTCTCGGTTGGAGAAACAATCTCATAAAGACCCCTGTGCCCTGATATATTTGGTCCTTGTGGAGCTCCTGTCCTTTCTAGGTCTTAGTAACTCTCTCTTATTTCATATGATTCCTTATAATCTGCCCAAGGTTTGCTTATATGTCTTAATATCTGCTTTAATACACTGCCAGGTAGAGTCTTTCAGAGGCCCTCTGTGGTAGACTCTTGTCCTGTTACTTGTTTTCTCCCACATCCAATGTCCATCCTATTTGTCTTTCTAAGTGGTCATCTTACCCTGGGTCATCTTTCTTGTTTATCTTCTTTGGTGTATAGATTTCAGAATGTTTATCCTGTCTTATAGGTCTATATAAGTGAGTATATACTATGTGTGTCTTTCTGCTTTTGGGATACCTCACTTAGGATGATTGTTTCTAGATCCTACCATTTGCCTGCAAATTTCGTGATTTCCTCGTTTTTAATTGCTGAATAGTATTCTCAGCCTAAGAATTGATAAAGAAATTGTGATACATTTTCACATGGAATACTATTCAGGTAGTAAAAACAAATATACCATCAGATTTTCAGGCGATGAGGTCTTATGACCTCTCCCTACTTCCTGTTCTAATTTTCTGTTTCTTGTGTGTTATCAGGCAGCTTTGAGCTGACATATCCTATCCAGCTTGCCACCGTCCTTACAGGGTATTCCCATGCCTTTCCCACCACGACAGAATCTACTCCTCAGGTACCATAATCCAAGATAAACCCTTTCTTCCTTCTGCTCCATTTCTCCAAGTATTTTATTACATAAACAAAAAAGTAACCTTATACACTGAATTTATATTTTATTTTGTGTTCTGATGATAAAGCTCTGATCCCAACACAAGCCACGCAGCACTTTACTGTCTGGTATTTACATACGAACCTGAAAGAGATTTGCTGAACAAGATATCAAACAAATAAAATTGATATTTTTTGAAAAAAGATTAGTCTCTTTTCATTAAATGATAGTATTAGAGAAAACTTTTTGTAACTTTTAAAAAATTCATTTTTATTTTTATAAATTACAGTTTATTCATTTTGTATCCCAGCTGTAGCCCCTCATTCATCCTTAGCCAATTCCACCTTCCCTCCCTCATCTCCTCCCATGCCCCTCCCCAAGCCCACTGATAGCGGAGGTCCTCCTCTTCCTTATGACCCTAGCCTATCAGGTCTCATCAGGCCTAGATGCATTGTCTTCCTTTGTGGCCTGGTAAGGCTGCTCCCCCTCTAGGGGAAAGTAATCAAAGAACCAACCACTAAGTTCAAGTCAGAGACAGTCCCTCTTCCCATTACTAGGGAACCCACTTGGACACTAAGCTGCCATGTGCTACATCATTGCAGTGGTTCTAGGTTATCTCCATACATGGTCCTTTGTTGGAGCAGCAGGCTCAGAAAAGACCCCTGTGTCCAAATTTTTTTGGTTCTCTTGCTCTCCTTGTAGAGCTCCTGTCTGCTCCAGGTCTTTCTATCTCCCCCTTCTTTCATAAGATTCCCTTCACTCTTTCCATGAGTCTCAGCATCTGCTTTGATACCTTGCTGGGTAGAGTATTTCAAAGGCCTTCTGTGGTCAGGGAACAGGACAGGACAGGACAAAAAAAAAAAAAAAAACAACAACAACTTTTTAAGCCAAGGTCAAATAAAATATTAAGAATGCATATTGCTACATATGATTTCTTATTCATATATGGACTATATGTGGCATATTTTCAATGCAGTTTAAAATTTATAACTATATAATATTTCAAAAGACTTGTGTTATGACTGGACAGGTCAAAGAAAAATACGATAATCATTAGCAAAATAAGCATATGTATTTTCATAAATGTGTGTGTGTGTGTTTGAGGAACACTGCCATATATGTAGAGCTCTGTCATATAATAATACAATAAATTACATATTTACATATTCCTAAAATTAGTATCTGTATTAATTTCCTAAATAGAAAAACATAGTTAATAAAAGAAAAAACGATTCTTTTACATTTGCAACCCTTTGTGTGTTGAGGTTACCAGAGCTATTTCTTATGAATTAAAACATTCTTCCCAGGTGGAGGCTTGTAAAATTCAGAAAGCAAATGAAATATAGTAAGCTCAGGAAGCTTAAGATTTTTACAAGTGTCACAAATCTCAGGAAGTTACAAGACTCACAGGGATCTTTTTGAGTCTATTTAATCAGTCAACAATTGGCGAGGGAGCTGTGTGCACACAGCAGTTGTATTCCACGGAGGAAGCTGGCTTGAGTCAGCACCTGCTTTCTGTTCATGCATCTGTTTATGCTTTCAGTCCCCTACAGCCCTGTATGCAACAGTTATCTCACAGACTCACCAAACTGTGATCTTGAGTGAATAAATGTTTACCTCTCTCAGTCATACGTTCCACAGAGTTACTTACAGCATTGCATCTTACACACTAGAATATTCGCACATGTAATTTCTAATTTAGGGATAAAACATGCCACCTTGCCAGTAATTAAATATCTTCCTAATACCCCCTTAGTTAGTGATTAGCAATGATGCTTTGTCTTGGACATCACGTGTAACACATGTATCATGGATCCAAATGTAAAACTAAGTGAAACCATACATTCTCATTACAATAAATGTGAAGAAGATTTAGTTCCAAACAATATAATCATAGCTGAAATTTTCACAGACTATAGGTAGACATGATATTACCGTGTAAGAAATATGGCAGTGTAATTAAGAGTATAACTAGAAATTAGTATCTATGATACGGGAACTTTATGGCAGCATGTGTGTGATTGTTCATAGTTAATACACAGACTGAATGAATTTGCTCCCAGTTTGGTCCCTACCCATTATTTGGCAGAGTGATAAAGGCTATAATGACTAACTACAACATGACTAGATAAAAGAATGATTCTTTATATATTATCTGTAGGTCCTAGAGAGAACTAAGCTAAATGTTTCTCATAAGCTTGTTCTTCTTCCAGGTAATTATAGATTCTGTCAAGTTGACAACAGACTTTAGCCATCATATCAGCAAACTCAAACTCAATTATTTTCCTTTTATGTTTTCTTAAATTTGAAATCTTATTAAAATCATTCGCTTATTTCTCATCGTAGATTAGACATGTGGGTTGAAATAATCTATGACTTGGTCTGGTGGTCAAAAATTAGAATCATATGTTTTGAAGAATGTGGAACCATAGTTAATTGTATCTATACATTAAAAAAATAAAAAGAAAACAATGATTTTTCTTCCACAGTCTCCACTTTCCCAGAATGAGAAAGACAATGACACTCATCAGAAAGTTAATTCTTTACATAGGTCTTCACCGGATAAGGGTTTTATAGGTCACCTCTAGGTTACTCTTTGGCTTTTTTGTCAAATTTTATCTGAATGCCTAAAAGTTGGACTGAGTGAAGAGGAATCCGATCATAATTTGATTGCCTTGATACCAGGTCTCTACAGCATCTCCCCATCTGAATATGAATCTCAAAATTAAAATCCTAAGGTAAATAAATCTTTTACTTATTCATTATCAGAGATTAGGCATGTGGGTTTAGATAATCTACAGGTGACTCTGGTAGTCTAAGGAAATTAATGACTTCTCAAATTAAGTCAAGCAGTGGGAGATATACTAGATCAGTGGGTCCATGTTCTTCACACATGGGAAATGCATTGGCAGCCCTTTGAAATGCAATACCTATTGTGGTAAGAGACCAATTAGAATGCAGTCTCTGGGAGCATATCATAAACACTATTTTCTAACATTCCCTGTTTTTCAAAATTTCCCAGGCATTTCATGTATCTTAAGAGAAATATGTTGTCTTGCTTTAAACTGCTGAGGTGACACTAGAAAGAATATTCTATAATAGAGTACTTTTTTTTCTGCTTAACATGTTTGAGGAATATTTCCTGATTTTTATTTTTATTTTTCAACTTTTTTTTCTTTTCATAGAGACTAAGGTAGAAAGATTTTATATTCCACCCTTCTGTTCACTAATGAATCTGAGCATAAATGCTGTGACCAACTCTGGCTTTTTTTCATTTATGTCAGCTGAGTAGAGATAAAATGTGCATCAGTTAGGAAGAGGAAACATACTCAAAATGCTGAACTTGCATTTGCTATAAGGAGAACCAATTACTTCCCTGTCTATTCTACACACATAAAAGGTATCTGATGCTCAGGCAAGTCTCAAATTACATGCACAGACTGGCCTTACTTGTAAGACTTAATCACTTGTGGCAGTGTCATTTCTAGGTCATAAACGTGATTTGTCAGTTGTTATTTTTTGCAAAGAGCCTTGAGACTGTCATTTACAGGGTACTTATATTTCTCCATCTCATTCGTGAAGCTATTACAATAATGTAAATAGAGAAATACATTTCTATGCATTCCCAAGAATATTTAATGTTTTTCCTAAGGTAAATTTCTTTCAAAACTGTTTTTCTACTCACACTCTTTGCAAATGGTTTCTATTCCCTGAGCATCTTTTTTCTAAAGTCCTTGGACTTTATTGTCTCATAGTTTTCTGTATATACCTTCTTATATTAAATTTGGATCTGGAATGCACCTCATATTGAAAGTTTGGACCTTAACATGGTAGTATCCTAGGATGATTGGATCATTGGAGCTCCAATCTGACTAACATGATAGTTCTTTGATCCATTCATGTCTGATAAAACTATTGGGAGGTGAAAAATCTTTAGTAAGTGAGACCTAGGTAAAGAAAGTAGAGCAGTTGAGGAAAGCAGACTCAAAGCATATCTTTTCCCTGACCTCTCTTTTCATCCTTCCCTTATTCTCTCTTTCACTATAATTTCTTCCATGGGTCTTGTTTCACTATTGCAATTAGAACCCACTTTTGGATCTTAATTCACATGCCTAGTAATGTGCATGCATGCACACACACAAACACACACATTCAAGTTCCTTTATGAAAGAGAAAAAAAAAAAAAAAACATCTCTCCAGCTGCAGAGACTGATGCTCCAACCAAGGATGGGCAGCTCAGTCTTGATGTGGTTTTTCCTAGTAAGGAGAGCAGACTCTGACATGGACACAGTGGCAGGCTCGTGGATAACCTCCTCCTGGGGGGAGGAAAGCAGCCACGAACACAATGCTGCCAGTCCTGATGAGACTTGATAGGCTAGGGTTAGACAGTAAGGGAGAAGGACCTTCCTTATCAGTGGACTAGGGGAGGAGCAAAGCGGGAGGAAAGGGAGGGACAGGGAGGAGAGGAGGGAAGGGGGTACAAAGTGAATAAATAGTAATAAAGAATAAATCAAAAATAAAAAATAAAAACTTCATATTAAAACTGAAAAGTGTATTTTTTTGCTTACCAGAAAGAAATCAATTTCTTAATACTTAATTAAACAAAAAAATTACCTCTCCTATGCATACATTCTTGTTATCATCTTACTAGTTTTAGAGCAAATATTATAAACCCAATGAATAACAGATGTAATTAACTGAAAAGGAAGGTTTTTCCTGTATTTATAGAGTCAATATAGTGTATACAGTTTCCATATTGTAGAGTACATCTAACTTAACAAATTCTCAAGAATATAAATTACTGTGTAGCCAAGTCACTTCTGAAAGGGAAACTGTACCATCTGCTGTTGCAGTGTTATAGTTGATACAGTGTCATTGACTCCCTATGCATGAATAGAGCAAAATAATCATCTTCTCAATAGGCAATTTCAGGAAATGGCAGAGCTTTCTTGTCAGGTCACTGAAGAAAAAAAAAAGGCTAATTGAAAAAGTAGATCTAAAAAGAAACATGGAAAATGAAAAAAGATTCAATTAAAAATGTGTCTGTCATATATACAATGATCAGATGACAAATCTGAGAACTATGAAAATAAAAAAGGACTGATTAGAAAATGTAATTTAAATTTATTTTTGGAAAGTTTTGAACAAGGTATGACAAGATGATTTTTTTTTAAAGATTGAGACCTGTATTTACACTCAGTTGAAAATATGTGAGTTATCAGGAAACAGAAATGACTGCTAATTCTTGAATTATGAATCATGAAACTTAAAAATCTTTTCTCTAAACATTATTAATTGTTTTGCAGTGGAATTTTCCGGTTTCCTTGTTTTGCTGCAGGCTAGAGAGGTGATGTTTAACTGTAGGTTGCCTTGTGAAAGGGTCCATGATGATTAGCTGTGAGCTTGCTCACGCGAGGCACATGACTTTGGCCACCTGAGAGCATCTGTGGGAGGACTCTGAGGAGAGAAGATATGTAGATACCCACTCACAGTGAGACATCCCTTTTTGGACATTGCTGCAGTGTTCCTCATGCTTCGACATTTGACTTTGCAGAGAGAAAGCTCCAGAAAAATTCTTGGGGAAATCCAACTCAGTCTCCAGTCTTTCACTGACTTCTTGTTGCCTCTTGGTGTTGGCCTTTGGACTGGACTGCTGGTATCCGGATGACTGAGGTTAGTAATCCCCTACAGACCCATCAACCCTAATCAGCAGAAAGTAAATAAAAGAGGTCGACAGCACTTTTCCTTACAATTCTCCTAATTTAGGTCTGGGGGATGGAAGGGATGTAAAGGTGTTTAAAACCCTAAATAAAGTAGTTTTGGTAAAATTTATAAGCCTACTTTGCTCTTTTAGTTTGGTGATTTAAAATGAAAATCTGTGAAATTAATTGCATTTTTGGTTCATTTCTGCATTCTCAATGCCCAGTACTGCATCTCAGGAAGAAACAATACTAGATACTCACTATTGAAGGGCAATTTCAGATGATGAGATTTTATGTGTGAGAAGATTCACCTACAGCTCACAGAGACATAAAACAAATTCATTAAGTTAATTTTATTGAGACAACAGCTACTCTTCAAATGAGAAATGACTTTTCTATAAAATGCATAATTATACTAAAAAAGTAAGAAAAATCATTGTTGCAGCATATAAATGTCATACAGCCTGAAAATACACTTGCAAAATATGGAGGAAAGGCATTTTAATTAAAATATCAAAGGATGTAATAATAGTAAGATGCTATAGAAGAATATACCATGTTTATGATTGGTAAAACTTAAACCTCTTTCCACCTAACTTATAATTAAAACCCAGCCATAAAAAATATATGAGACATGCCACTATATTTATATCTATACTTTATTAAGTTATTAAACAGTTATTTTCTGTGAAACACTCAATAAAAATGAGTGGGAAGCTTAATTTTTCTTACGTGGATAATTAACTACAGGAGTGTTCTTTATGTATAAATTAAATCTTTTAAATGAAGCTGTATTTATAGAAAGATTAACATCCCTCTATATTTGTGAGATATGGTACTTTGTAAACCTCCACTTTCATCAAAAGTCCGCAAACAATACAAATTTATTTTATTTATAATGAAATAGCAATATAGCTTTTTGTTTTGACTAAATTTTTGAGGGGAGATTGTTTTCCTCATTTTTTTTCATTTATTTAATAACTTTACAGACCAATCCCAGTCTTCTCTCTCCTCTCCTCCCATTTCCATCTTCCCATTCCCTAACCCCATTCCCCTCTCCCTTTCTCCACAGAGCAGGGGAGGCTCCCAAGGGGTGCCAACACACCATGGCACATCAAGTTACAGCAGGAGTAAGCACATCCTCTCCACGGGAGGCCAGACATTCAGCCCAGTTGGGAGAAAGAGACTGAAAGGCAGGCATAGAGTCAAAGAGCCCCTACTGGACCGACATATCGGTCAAGGGGTCTATCTGCTACATATGGGGGGTTTAGGTGCAGCCCATGCATGCTCTTCAGTTTGTGGTTCAGTCACTGTGAGTTTCCATGGGCCCAGGTTAGTTTACACTGTAGGTTTTCTTGTGGTGTTCCTGACTCATCTGACTCCTACAATCCTCCCCCCAATCTTCCAGGAGACTTCCTTAGTTCAGATGATTGCTTGGCTGTGCATCCCTGCATCTTTTTCCATCAGCTGCTACATGAAGCCTCTCAGAAGACAGTTATACTTGTCTCCTGTCTGCAACCGTAGCAGACTATCATTGAAAGTGTCAGGGGTCAGCTCTCTCCGGTTTGGTGGGTCTCGAGGTGAGCCAGTCATTGATTTGCCATTCTCTTAATCTCTGCTCCATCTTAATCTCTACACTCCTTCTAGGCAAAAAATTTTGAGAGAAAAGTTTTATGGGTGGGTTGGTGTCTCCTCCCTCTAATGGAAGTTACACCTTCTTATAAGAGGTGGCAACTTCAAGTTCCATATTCCCCACCTCTAAGAACCTCAGCTAGGTTCACTCCTATAGACTCCCAAGAGCCTCTTGCATCCAAGAAATCCCCAACACAACTGATTTCCATTCACCTTCCCAGGCCCCACTCACAAACCACCTTTTTTCACCACACCTGATCCCAACCCCGGATCCCCTTTCCACCATGTATCCCAGGCATTCTCTCTCTCCATCAATTTCTGCTGCCTCTTCTCTTTCCCCTTCTGTGTGACATTAAAGCATCCCTACCTTGGCCCTCCTTGTTAAGTATTTTCTTTGGTTCTGTGGATGATAGCAAGAAAATTCTGTAAGTTATGGCTAATATTCATTCATAAGCAAGAACATACCATGAGTGTCTTTCTGGGGCTGGGCTATCTAAATCAGGATATTTTCTAGTCCCATGCATTTGCCTGAAAATTACATGATATCTGTTTTTAATGCCAGAACAATAATTCATTGTGTAAATGTACCCCATTTTCTTTATTCATTTTTTTGGATGAGGGACATCTACACTGTTTCTGTATTCTGGCTATTATGAATGCAGCTTCTGTGAGCACAGTTGAGCAAGTGTTCTCCTCCTGGTTGTATGGTGGAGTATCTTTTGTGTATATGTCCAGGAGTGGTATAGTTGGGTCTTGAGGTAGTGCTAGTCACAGTTTTCTGAGAAACTGCCAGATTGATTTCCAAAATGGTTGTACAAGTTTGTGCTTACACCAGCAATGAAGGAGGGTTCCCCTTTCCCAATGTCCTTGCCACCATGTGCTGTCACTTAAGTTTTTGATCTTAACCATTCTGACTGGTATAAGATGGACTCTCAGAGTCATTTTCCTTTGAATTTTCCTGATGACTAAGGGCATTGCACATTTCTTTATGTCTTTCTGGACCATTACAGATTCCTGTCTTATGCAGTCTCTGTTTAGCTCTGTACTCCATTTTTAAATTGTGCGTATATGATTTGTTAGTGTTTAATTATTTGAGTCCTTGATATCTCGGATATTAGCACTCTGTCATATGTAGAGTTGATAAAGCTCTTTTTCCATTCTGAAGGCTGTTGTTTTGCCCTATTGATGGTTTTCTTTACCTTACAGAATCTTTTCTGTTACATGAGGTCTCATTTAATAATTGTTGACCTTAGTGCCTGAGCTGTTGCTGTTCTGTTCAGGAAATGGTCTTCTGTACAAATGCATTTAAATCCATTCCCCATTCCCTCATATTAGATTTAGTGTATCCAGTGTATGTTGAGGTCTTTGATCGGCTTGGACTTGAGTTTTGTGCAAGGTGATAGATATGTTTATCTGATCTTGATTTATCTTTGGTAATTGATATTTATCAAGAAAATAAACTATTTTATGTATTTTCCAAATTTGTGGAGTTCAGGCTTTTGAAGTAAGACCTAACAATTCTTTGAATTTCCTCATTTTCTGATTTCATGTACCCATTTTATGTCTGATTTGTTTGGCTAAGGGTTTGTCTAACTTGTTAATTTTTTCAAAGAACCAGATCTTGGTTTTATTTATTCCTTGTGTTGTTCTCTTTGTTTCTAATTTATTGATTTCAACCCTGTTTGATTATTTCCTGCAATCTATTCCTACTGGGTATGTTTCTTTCTTTTTGTTCTAGAGTTTCAGTTGTGCTTTAAAATTGCTATTATGATGCATCAGTCTCTGCATTCCCCCCTGTTCCCTGAAATTTTTGGCTTTGTTGGTCTCATTGTGTAGCTCCTGTTGTCCTTTTATATCCTCTTTTTTTTTTTTTAAATAAGACTCCCTGTGCCTGTTCAAAGTTTGGCTGTGAGGCTCTGCATCTGCTTTGATCCCCTGCAGAATGGAGTCTTTTACAGGACATCTGTGATAGGCTCCAGGCCTGTTTCCTCTCTTCTACTTGGAAGGGACTACATCTGGGATACACAGTGAATAACTTGTAAATAATAATAATAAATTAAAAAAGAAAACAAACAAAGAAACGAAAATAAATTTCTAATATGAGAATTCTCCAATTTCTTTATAAAGGCACTTAATGCTAAAATCTTTCCATTTAGTACTGCTTGCATTATGTCCCATAAGTCTGGGTATGTTGTGTCATTTTTTGCTTGCTTGTTTATCATTTTTATTTTTTCACAAGTTATTCATTATATATCCTGATTGAAGTCTCCGCCCTTAACTCCTCCTGGTCCTACCTTCCCTTTTCCTGCTTATCTCTTTCCCCCAGTCCACTGAAAGGGGGAGCTCTCTGTTGCTATCTGCCCATAGCTTATCAAGTCTCATCAGGATTGCCTGAATCCTCTTACTCTGTACCCTGATAAGGTTTCATAGCCAGGGGCAAGTGACAAAATTGCAGGAAACCAAGTTCATGACAGAAGCAGCCCCTGCCTCCCTTACTTGGTAACCCACATGGAGACTGAGCTGCCATTCCTATCTGAGCAGAGGGTTTAGGTCCTTTCCATGCATGGTGATAGGTCAGTGCATCAATCTCTGCAGGACACCATGAGCTCAGATATTTTAGTTTTGTTGGTCACCTTGTGGAGCTCCTGTCCCCATGATGCCCTTCTATGCCCCCCTTTCCATAAGACACCTCACACTCTGGCCAAAGTTTACCTGCGAGTCTGAGCATCTGCTTTAAAGCCCTATTGGGGGGAGCGTTTTACAGGACCCTCTATAGTAGGATCCCATTGAGTTTCCTCTCTTCCATCACTTCTGTTATCTATACAGTTTGCCATTCTGAATGAGATTTAAGCATTCTCCCTAAGGTCCCCATTAGTGTTTAGCTTCTTTAGGTCTATATATTTTAGTATGGCTAACATAAATTATATGGCTAATATCTGCTTATAAGTAAGAGTATAACATGTGTGTCCTTATGTTTCCGGGGTTACTACACTCAGGATGATATTTTCTAGTTCTATCCATTTACCTGAAAATTTAATAGTATCCTTGTTTTTAATTGCTGAGTAGTATTCCAGTGTGTAAATGTACACAATTTTGGTATCCATTCATCAGTTGAGGAGCATCAGGGTTGTTTCCAGATTCTCACTATTGCAAGTGAAGCTGCTACTAACATGGTTGAGGAAGAACCTTGAACTCATTGGCATAGGAGACAACACCCTGGGAAAGGATTGTCATCAATAAAATATCAGACAGAGGGCTAATACCAGAATATATAAAGAAGTCAATAAGTTAAAGAGCAACAAGGATATTTGCTCAATCGTTCTTAGTTTTTGTTGATTGTGTAGATTTTTGTTTTGTTTTGCTTTTTTTAATGCTTTGAAAACAAATTATTTATTTATTTTTAAGTCTTTCTTTTTAAAATTTATTTAATATTAATTACATTTTATTTACTTTATATCCCAGCTATGGTTCCCTCTCTTATACTCTCCCAATCCCACTCTCCTTCTTTCTTCTCTTTCCATGACCCTCCCCAATACCATTGAGAGGGGAGGTCCTTCTACCCTTCCCTCTGACCCTTGCCTATCAGGTCTCATCAGGACTGGCTGCATTGTTTTCCTCCATGGCCTGGCAAAGCTGCTTCCCACCTAAGAAGGAGGTAATCAAAGAGCCAGCCACTTAATTCATGTCAGAGACAGTCCATATTCCCATTACTAGGGAACATATGTGAACAGTGAGCTGCCATGAGATACATATGTGCGAGGGGTCTAGGATATCTCAATGAATGGTCCTTGGCTGGAGCATCAGTAGCAGAAAAGACCCCTGGGCCCAGCTTTTTTGGTTCTACTGCTTTTCTTGTGGAGCTTCTGTCCTTTCCTTGTATTTCTATCTCACCCTTCTTTCATAAGATTTTCTGCACTCTGCCCAAATTTGGTTATGAATCTCAGCATCTTCTTTGATACTCTGCTGGATAGAGTCTTTAAGAGATCCTCTGTGTTGAAGGTTCCTGTTCTGTTCGATGTATTCTCTCCCTCTTCCAATGTTTGTCCCATTTGCTTTCTGATTGAGGATTGAGCATCTTTCCCAGGATCCTCCTTCTTACTTAACTTCCTTAGGTGTACAGATTTTAGTATATTTATCTATATTATATGTCTGATATCCACTTATAAGTGAGTATACACCATGTATATCTTAATGCTTCTGGATACCTTACTCAGGTTGTTTTTCTCCAGTTCCCAACATTTGCCTGCAAATTTCATGATTTCCTTGTTTTAATTGCTGAGGAGTATTCCATTGTGTAAATGTACCACAATTTCTCTATCCATTCCTCAGTTGGCAGACATCTAGGTTGTTTCCGGGTTCTGGCTATTACAAATAAATCTGCTATGAACATGATTGAGAAAATGTCCTTGTGGTATACTTGAACATATTTTGGATGTATACCTAGGAGCTGGATCTTGAGGTGGCACTATTCCTAATTGTCTGAGAAAGCACTAGACTGATTTCCAAAGTCCTTTAAAAGTTCACGTTCCCACCAGAAGTGGGGGAGGGTTCTCTATTCCCATATCTTCTCTAGCATGGATTGTCATTTGAGTATTTGCTCTTAGCCATTCTGATGGGTGTAAGGTGAAATCTCTGAGGCATTTTGATTTTCATTTCCCTGATGACTGAGGAGGTAGAACATTTCTTTAAGTGTTTCTCTGCCATTTGATATTCCTCTATTGAGAATTCTCTGTTTAGCTCTGTACCCAATTTTTTAATTGGATTACTTGATTTGTTCATTTTAAATTATTGAGTTCTTTATATATTTTGAATTATCATTCTGTCAGATATTAGGTTGTTGAAGATCCTTTCCCAGTCTGCAGGCTGTCATTTTGTTTTGATGACGGTGTCCTTTGGTTTACAGAAGCTTTTCAGTTTCATGAAGTCCCCTTTATTGATTGTTGATAATAGAGCCTGTACTGTTGATGTTCTCTTCAGGAAGTTGTCTCCTGTGCCAATGAGTTCTAGGGTCTTCCCCACTTTTTCTTCTAAGCAGTTTAGTATGTCTGGTTTTATGCTGAGGTCTTTGATACACTTGGACTTTAGTTTTATGCAGGATGATAAACATGGATCTATTTTCATTTTTCTACATGTAGACAGCCGGTTAGACCAGCACCATTTGTTGAAGATGTTGTCTTTTTTCCATTGTATGGTTTTGGCTTATTTTTCAAAAATCAAGTATCTGTAGTTATATGGGTTTATTTCTGGGTGTTCTGTTCAATCCCATTGATCCACCATTCTGTTTCTACACCATTACCATACAGTATTTATAACTATTGATCTGTAGTACAGCTTGAGATCAGGGATGATGATACTTCCAGACAATTTGTTGTTCTACAGGGTTGTTTCAGGCATTCTGGACTCATTTGTTTTTCCATATGAAGTTCAGAATTGTTCTTTCAAGTCTGTAAAGAAGTATGTTTATTTTAATGGGAATTGCATTGAATCTGTAAAATGCTTTTGGCTGAATAACCATTTTCACTGTGTTAGTTCTTCTGATCCATGAGCATGGTAGATCTTTCCTTCTTCTGATATCTCCGCCAATTTCTTTCTTCAGAGACTTAAAGGTTTTTTTTGTTTTTTGTTTTGTTTTGTTTTTAAACAGGCCTTTCAATTGCTTGGTTAGAGTCACACCAAGGTACTTTATGTTATTAGTGTCTATTGTGAAGGATGTAGTATCCCTAATTTCTTTCTCAGCACTTTCATCTTTCATTTAAGGGAGGGCTACTGATTTCTTTGAGTTAATTTTGTATCCAGCCCCTGTGTTGAAGTTGTTTTTCAGCTAAAGGTGTTCTCTGGTTGAATTTTCAGGGTCACCCATGTAAACTATCAGGTCATTAGAAAATAGTGATACTCTGACTTTTTTCTTTCCAATTTGTATCCCTTTGATCTGCTTTAGTTGTCTTATTGCTCTAGAATGGAATTTAAGGACTATGTTGAAGAGATATGTAGAGGGTGGACAGCCTTGCCTTGTCCCTGCTTTCAGTGGGATTGATTTAAGTTTATTTCCATTTAGTTTGATGTTGGTTATAGGCTTGCTGTATATTGTCTTTACTATGTTTAGCTATTTGCCTTGTAACCCTGATATTTCTGAGAGTTTAAACATGAATGGATGGGGGATTTTCTCAACTGTTTTTCAGTTTGTTTATATAGTGGATTACATTTATGGATTTCCATGTATTGAACCACCTCTGCATGCCTGAGATTAAGCCTACTTGTTCATGGTGGATGATATCTTTTATGTGTTCTTGAATTTGGTTTGTGGATATTTTATTGAGTATTTTTGCATCAATGTTCATAAGAGAGATAGGTCTGAAGTTCTCTTTTTTCATTGTATCTTTGTGTGGTTTAGGTATCAAGGTCACTATGGCCTCACAGAATGAGTTTTGTAATGTTTCTTCTGTTTCTATTTTGTGGAATAGTTTGAAGAGAATTGGATTTAGCTCTTCTTTGCAGGTCTGGTAGAACTCTACACTGAAACCATCTGGCCCAGGACTTTTTTTGGAAGGGAGACTATCGATGACTGCTTCTATTTTCTTGGGGATATTATACTAATTAATCTATATACCTTATCTTGATTGAAGTTTGGCAAATGGAATTTATCAAGAAAATTGTCCATTTCTTTCAGATTTTCAAAAATTGTGCATATAGGCTTTTGTATTAAGTCTTAAAGATTGTTTGGATTTCATCAGTGTCTGTCATTATGTCCCCTTTTCATTTCTGAATTTGCTGATTTGGATAATTTCTTTCTACCTTTTAGTTAGTTTGGCTAAAGATTTGTCTATCATTTTGTTTTTCTCAAAGAACCAGATCTTGGTCTCATTGATTCTTTGAATTGTTTTCTTTTATTTTCTAATTCATTATTTCAAACTCTGGGTTTGATTCTTTCCAACAATTTACTCCTCTTGCATGCGTCTGCTTCTTTTTTTTCCCTAGGGCTTTTAGGAGTGCCATTAAATGAGATGTCTCAAACTTCTTTCTGCAGGCACTTAGTGCTATGAACTTTCCTCTTAGGACGGCTTTTCTTGTGTCCCATAAGTTTGGGTAAGTTATGCCTTCATTTTCATTGTTTTTAGCAAGTCTCTAATTTCTTTTTCCTTTTCTTCCCTGACAAAGCTTTCATTGAGTAGAAATTTGTTTAGTTTCCATGTGTATGTAGGCTTTTTGTTATTTCTGTTGTTATTGAGGTCTAGTTAAAGGCCGTGGTGGTCTGATAGGATTCAAGAGATTATTTTAATCTTTTTGTATCTGTTGAGGCTTACTTTGTGCCCAACTATGTGGTCAATTTTTGAGAAGGTTCCATGACATGCTGAAAAGAAGGTATACTCTTTTGAGTTTGGGTGAAAAGTTCTTTAGAGTTCTATTAGGTCCATTTGATTTAGGACCTCTGTGTCATTATTTTTATTGAGCTTCCATCTACATGATCTGTCCCTTGTTGAGTGTGGTGTGTTGAAGTCTCCTACAATTAAAGTGTTGGGATCCGTGTGTGATTTAAGTTTTAATAATGTTTCCTTTGCAAATGCTGGTGTTCTTGTATTTGGGGAAATAGATGCTCAGGATTATGATATTTTCCTGGTGGATTTTTTCATTTGATGAGAATGAAGTGCCCATCTTTATCTTTTCTGATTAATTTTGGTTGAAAGTCTATTTTATTAGATAATAGGATAGCTATCCATCTTGTTTTCTTTGTCCATTTGCTTGAAAAACATATTTCATCCTTTTACTCTGATGTACTATTCATTTTTGTTGCACAGGTGTGTTTCTTGAATACAGCAGAATGTTAGATTCTTTTTCTGCAACCATTCTTTTAGTCTGTGTCTTTTTATTGGAGAATCTGTTGATGTTTATAGTTAATAGTGACCAATGAATGTTAGATCCTTTTATTGTGGAGTTGGTGATGTTTCTATGTTTTTTTTTTCTTTTAAAATTTTGTTGTGAAATTATCTATATCCTGTGTTTTCTTGGGTGTAGTTGATTTAGTTTGAGTTTTCCTTCTATTATCTTCTGTAGGGCTGGGTTACTGTGTAAACATTCTTTAAGTCTAGTTTTGTCATGGAATAGTTTGTTTTCTCCATCTATGTTGTTTGAAAGCTTTGCTGGATATAGTAATCTGGGTTGACACTTGTGCATGACATCTGCCCATCCCCTTTCATAGTTTCTGTTGAGAAGTCTGGTGTGATTCTGATAGGTTTACCTTTATATGTTACTTGGCCTTTTTCTCTTGCTGCTTTTAATATTTTTCTTTGTTCTGTAGATTTAGCGTTTTGTCTGTTATGTGACATAAGAAGTTTTTGGGATTTTTTTTGGTCTAGTCTATTTGGTGTTCTGTAGCCTCTTGTATGTATATGGACATCCCTTAAATGGTGTCCTTGATTTCTTGGATGTTTGTGTTTGTAACTTTTCTAATTTTACTTTTTGTTTGAGAGAAGTATCAATTTCTGCAATTTTATCTTCAGCACCTGAAATTCTTTCTTCTATCTCTTGTATTGTGTTTGTGATGCTTACCTTTGTGGTTTCTGATCTTCTCCCTAAGTTCTCCAGAATCAGGGTTTTCTTTGTTTGTGTTTTTTTATTTATTGATTCTGATTTTGGTTTCATGTCTTGCAACATTTCCTTTATCTGGTTGAATGTGGATTCTTGTCATTCCATGATGGCATCTATTTTTTTGTTGTTGTTCATTTCCTCTGTATATGCCACTACTTGTGCCTCTAACTGTGCCTCTCTTTGTTTGGCTGTATTTGCCTATATTTCTTTGAGAGTTTTGTTTGTTTCCTCTTTATGTGTCTCTAATAACTGAATAAGCATAAATTTGATATAATTTTCCTGTGTTTCTGATTAATTAGCATATCCATTGAGTTTTGGGGTTGCTGGTGAAGCCATGATGTCATGATTTTTGTTGGATATGTTCTTATGCCGACCTCTAGCGATCTGCCATCCATAACCTTCACTGTTTGTTTCTGGTATCTGTTCTTCAGACTGGGTCCATCTGTCTTTAGTGTCTGGAGTACTCTTCAGGAAGATAAGAACCCATTGGTTTAAGAGTGGTTGTTGGTGTTTCACCTGAAGTTAAGGGAGGAAGGTCGCAGGTGTGTGTGTGCATACATGGGTGTGTGTGTGGAAGTGTGCTTTGAAGGACAGGGTGCTAGAGTTTATAGATGCCTGGAAGGGTGAAGCTTAAGTGCAAGAGGGGATGCATGCCCTGTTTGTGGGTGCAATACCCATGTGAGGTGCCCTGAATAACTCAGTGGCCTACAGACCTGTCATACTGTCCTCCTGATATTAAGATCTATCAGGGTTCCTGGAGTTGCTTGCCTGGACTCCAAAGGTAAACCCACTAACCAAGGACTTCAATGATGAGAATGCTATCCCAAGGATCCCTATGTTACTGTGTGTGTGTGTGTGTGTGTGTGTGTGTGTGTGTGTGTGTCTGTGTGTGTCTGTGTGTTTCGGAGGAATCCAATGTCAGGCTGCTAGGGGAGATAGACCCTGGATATGTGGTTCTGTACACAGTCACTTGAAGGCACACTCAATGGCTTGCTGGTCTAATGGGAAAGCACAGGGATTTCCCCTGTTCGTTACTCTCAGATTTGGGCCTGCAGAGGTAAATGAGTGGATAAGAGAACCATTCATTTCAGTGGTGTTCACTGTTTCTCTGCAAAGCAGGGAAACTCATACTTGGGGTAGCCTCCTCTGTCATCTGTCACTTAGCTTTGAGGCATCTACTTAGGCTAGCCAATGACATTCAGATGCAGACTTGGGAGGTCAGCCTCTGGAGTCTCAGTCACTGAGTATGGAGGAGTGTGCTTGGGGCAACCACTACTGCCTCCAACAAGCAGGGAGGCTTGTGCTTGGGACAAGTGGAAGGGCAAGTGGGTTGAATATTCACCACTCTCAGTCCCTAGAGATGTCCACAGGTGACCTGGATTCAAACTGACCCAGGTCATGGGTTGTTCCCTTTTGCTCAGAAAGCCTCAATGTCAATGTTCTGGTTTCAGCTGCCCCTCCACTCACTGATTTCAGAGTTTCCAATCCTGTGTTCCTCAGTTAAGGTGTGCACTGGTCACTGCCATCTTGAACTCCCTTTACTTATTTATTTTAATTAATATTTTGTTACAATTTATTCCCTTTGTATCCCGGCTGTAGCTCTCTCCCTTGTCTCTACTCAATCCCTCTCTCCCTCCCTCTTCTTCACCTATGCACCCACCTTAGTCCATTGATAGGGATGATCCTTCTTCCTTGCATCTGACCCTAGCCTCTCAGGTCTCATCAGGGCTAGCTGCATTATCTTCCTCTGTGGCCTGTCATGGCTGTACCCGCAAAGGGGCTGATCAGACAGCCTGCCTCTGAGCTCATGTCAGAGACAGGCCCTGCTCCTCTTATGAGTGAACCCCCTCGGAGCCTGAGTAGTCTGTGGGCTACATCTGAGCAAGGGTTTTAGGTCATCCCCATGCATGGTCCTTGGTTATTACCACTTTCTGCAGGGTCCCCATGGCTTCCAGTTTTTTAGGTTTTTATTTTTATTTTTTTTGTTTTTGTTTTTGGCTCTGTTGGTCTCCTTTTGGAATTTCTGCCCCCCCTCCCATATCTTTCTCTCTCCCCCTTTTTTCATAAAATTCCTTTTTAAAACTCAACTGAAAATTTGTCTAGAGTCTCAGCCTCTGCTTCAATACCTAGATCAGTAGAGACTTTCAGAAGCCTTCTGTGGTAGGCTCCTGTCCTGTTCCCTGTCTGCTCCTGCTTCCAATGTCTATCACATTTGCCCTTCTGAGTGAGGACTATCCATCTTCCCTATGGTCTTCCTTGTTTAACTAATTTAGGACTATAGATTTTAGTATGTTTATTCTATATTATATGTCTAAGAAACACTTATGTGTGAGTATATACCATGTGTGTTTTTCTAAGCTAGCCTTTAGCCATCTGGTTGTCCTTGGTGTTGGCTGGTTGCTCTGGATACCAGCAGGACTCCTATGGAGGGAGGTAGAACCTTGGGCCTGACATGGGGACTGAAGAACAGAGTGCTGCTTGCCTCTGCTAATTGTGTTCCATGTGGACCTGAATGTTACTGGTGTCCAGAGGTCTCCTTGGGAAGAGTAATAGAGCTGTGGGCCTGACAAAGAGCTCAGGAGACAGAGTGCAGCTCACCTCCACTGGCTGTGTGTGAGGTGAGTGGTGAGCACAGCAGAGAGACAGGAAGTCTATTTTTTTTTCTTTTAATTTTAGTACTTTTGCATAGCAATTTAATTATGAAAAGCTGGGTAATACATATAATTTACAAAGCAAATATAAGCTGATTTAAATATGAATGTTCACATATTTGGTGACTTGTATTTGAATTCAGATACAGATTAGAATCATACTGCATTAGAATCCTCTGTGTTCTTATCCGGCCTTGAATTATTTTTCACAGATGGTCAGGTTGTTAAGCAGATGGCAATTTCCTTGACCTTTAAAATCTTTGTTTTTCTCTTCATAATTACCTGTGCCTTAAAATGGGTCAAATTCTTCATTTCCTATAATTGACTTTTATATTTCTAGCCTATGCAATATCAGTTGCATGATGAAAATAAATATAGCTATAAACCAAGATTTTTACAAAGTGAAATTTCTACTGGACAAGGAGATTTGCATTAATTCAGGTTCTGTGTTGAAGACGTCTGTCTGCTAGAACAGCATGTGGATGGAACAGATACTTTTTCTTACCAAGCAGGACTTTGTATTTTTGCCACAAGGTGTGCAATGGGGGCTAAGGGTTCTAAAGTGCTTATCTGCAATAATGAAATGAAGGGGGTTTTGTTTTTTTTTCTTTCTTTTTTTTTTTAAATTAATGATCTATAATTTGATCTGGTTGGTGAAGATAAGCATTGTACTATCCAAAATTAGTGACTCATGAGATGCTGTGGACTACATTGAAATTGGTGGGCATGTTATGTTTATAGAGTAGTCATTGTAGAATATGTGCTGATTAATTTCATTAAAGCCCAAGAAATTCTAATCAAAATATCTTCCTTATTTTATATTCTTCATCAACAGTGATGTTTGAAACTTTCTGTCATAACTTATAGTCACTTATGCTCTTCTGACAGATGTTATGAAGTAATATAAATTGTGTATTTATACACAGTGGGAACTTAATTTTCATAGCTTTAGAAAGCTAGGAAGGCTGGAATCAAATCACAGTAGACCGATGAGAATCACTGCAGACTTCCTGGTTCCTTAGAGTACTTCTTTCTTGTCTTCACAGGGCAAGGAAAGAAATACTTTCGTCATTCAGCTTTTAGAACATTATTTGAATAATGAATGCTTTACCCTCATGAAGTAATTACCCATACCCTATTCTTCACTCTGGAGTTCGATTTTCACATATAAAATTCCTACAAAGACATTTACAACAGAGAAGAACTTCAAGAAAAGAAGATTTATAGGAATCTTTAATATCTTTACTAATATAAGTTAATAAGAGCAAATTTCTCCTGATCTAAGTACAGACAATTCATAGATAATAAAGGTTGTGGGGGTCAGGTGTCACAGATGCCTAATTCTTTATTAAGTAATATTGACTTTAAATTTTCATATAATATTTCCATGGTTTAAAAATAACATTGACTAAGGGTTCACCACATAGTAGGTTTTCATGAATGTATGGGATGATGCAATAGAAACATGATAGAGCATTACCAATACACATGAAGCTGTTCATTTAGATTACATTTCACATATTCAATGTTTACTTATGTGATCTATGTCCAGACTGCAAATGAACAACACATCATTTTTTTTCACATTGCCTGTTCTTCACTATACTTTTGAAACCACTATCTTCTGTTTTATGCAGTGGTAGGATTTGGTTTCTGCCACAGATTTCCAAATAATACACAAATATTTTATGAATCTTAACTAGAGAGTTAGAGGAACATTGTTTTCTCCAAACATCATAGCCAGTGCTTCATAGGCCTAAATATATTGGGACTTCACATGTCATTCTGTCACCATCTGTCTATCTATCTATCTATCTATCTATCTATCTATCTATCTATCTATCCATCTGCTCTATATCATTCATCTATATCTATTTATCTGTCTGTAATATGTCTATAATTTGTTTATCCAAATATGTATATCATCTATCTTTCTGTCTTTCTCTATAATCTATTTATTAATGTATATCATCATCTATTATCTATCTTCTATCATCTATTTATTCATCTATCTCTCTATCATATATCATTTATTATAATTTACCTATCTACCTATCTGTCTGTATGTATGCCTTATTTATCTAACTTTCTTTTTCTCATCTCTCTATCATATACTAATTCATCAATATTTCTATCACATGTATATTCATCTCTTTATTTTCTATCTACATAAGTATCTACCAGCTATTTACCTATCATCTATCTGTCTATCATCCTCTACCTATCATCTTTCTGTCTAGATATCTATTCAAATATACATAAAGTCTATGTCTTTATCAACTATACCCTCACTATATGGAAAAATGTGATATTATTTTTTTTGTATTCCTGGATATTTTTGATAATCTTATGTAGCCCAAGAAGGAATTGAAATTGTTATGTATCTGAGGCTAACCTTGAATTTCTGATCCTTCTACTTCTGTTTCTACATATGATCTCTGTTTCATAGAGATCATAGACATAGGCCAGAATACCTGTTTAATAGCAGTGGAAATTGAACCAAAGTCTTCGGGTATATTGTGCAAGCATTCTACAAAATGAGCTATGGCCTCAGTGCTGGTGTAATTTTCAAACTATATACTTATTTAGGAGAACCATAATTACAGAATTTATAATTTACAGAACCATAATAGAGCATCCTTATAGTTACATTCATTTTCAACATATATAATCTAAACCACTATGTGTTTGTTCATACACTGTTTATTACTATTTGTTGATTTTTCTATATAGTGCATTCCATAACAATGCATAGTGGGGAGCATGACACAGACTTCAAACTCACTGAATATTTAAAATGTAATCTTTTACTTTTTCATTCTATGACTTTACCTAGTAGGGTATCAAAACATGTGCTGAGATTCATAGCCAAACTTTGGGCAAAGTGCAGAGAATCTCATGAAAGTAGGGGGAGGTGAAAGACCTGGAGGGGACAGGGGGTCTACAAGGAGAGCAACAAAACAAAAACAAAACAAAACATAACTGGGCACTAGGGTCTTTTCTGAGATTGATACTACAACCAAGGACCATGCATGGAGATAACTTAGAGCCTCTGAACAGATATAATCCATGGCAGCTCAATCTCCATATAAGTTCCCTAGTAATGGGAATAGGAACTGTCTCTGACATGAATTCAAAGTCTGGCTCTTTGATTACCTCCCGCTGAGGTGGGAACAGCCTTAACAGACCACAGAGCAACACAATGCAGCCTGATAAGCTAGGGTCAGATTGCAAGGGAGGAAGAGCTACCTTATCAGAGGACTGGGGAAAGAGCATGGAAGGAGAAGCAGAAGGATGGGAAAGGAAGGGAAAGAGGGAGGGGGCTACAGCTGGTATACAGAGTAATTAAAATGTAATAAAAAATGAAAGTGATTTTTAAAAACCTTTATGCTCCAATTTATTTTTTTATTTTATTTTTATTTTTTATTTTTTTTAACTTTATTTTTCTTTTTAGTTACATTTTGTTAACTCTGTGTCCCAGCTGTATCCCGCTCCCTCATTCCTTCCCCAACCCCACACTCCCTCCCTGGTCTCCTCCCTGCCCCTTTCCAAGTCCACTGATAGGGAAGGACCTCCTCCCATTTCATTTGACCCTGTTTTATCAGGTATCTTCAAGGCTGGCTGCAAAGTCCTCCTCTGTGACCTAACAGGAATGCTCCTCCCCTTGGGGGGGGGAGGGGGGAGTCAAGGAGCCTGACCTTGAGGTCCTGTTAGAAATAGTCCTTGTTCCCCTTACTTTGGAAAACTATTTGGTTACTGAGCTACCACGGGCCACATCAGAGCAGAAGTTCTAGATTATATGCATAGATGGTCCTTGGTTGAGTGTCAGTCTCAGAAAAGACCCTGTGCCCGGATACATTTGGACCTTGTAGAGCTCCTATCCTTTCCATATCATACTAACTCCCCTTTTTTCATATAATTCCCTGCACTCTGCCGAGGGTTTGGTTATGAGTCTTAGTGTCTGCTTTGAAACACTGCTAGGTAGAGTGTTTCAAATGCCTTTTGCTGTAGATTCCTGTCATACCTTAAATGCACATCCCATTTGTCTTTCTAAATGAGGATTGATCATCTTCGCCTTTGTCCACTTTCTTGATTATCTTCTTTAGGTGTGTAGATTTCATTATGTTTATCATATCTTATAGGTCTTATGAGCCAGTATATATCATGTTTGTCTTTCTCCTTCTGGGATACTTCACTAAGGATGATCTTTTCTAGATCCCACCACTTGCCTGCAAATTTCATGATTTCCTCCTTTTTGATTGCTGAATAGTATTCCATTGTGTAAAAATACCACAATTTCTGTATCCATTCCTCCGTTGATGGGCATCTGGGTTGTTTCCAAGTTATGGCTATTAAAAATAAAGCTGCTACAAACATGGTTGAACAAATGTCCTTGTTGTGTAGTTGAGCAAATTTTGGGTATATACCTAGGAGTGGTATAGCTGGGTCTTGAGGTAGCACTATTCCTGATAGTCTGAGAAAGCGCCAGATTGACATCCAAAGTGGTTGTACCAGTTTACATTCCGACCAGCAATGGAGGAGGGTTCCCCTTTCTCCACAACCTCTCCAGCATGTGTTATCACTGGAGATTTTCATCTTGGCCATTCTGATGGGTGTAAGGTGAAATCTCAGGGTCGTTTTGATTTGCATTTTCCTAATGGCTAATGAGGTTGAGCATTTCTTTAAGTGTTTCTCTGCCATTGGATGTTCCTCTTTGGAGAATTCTCTGTTTAGCTCCATTCCCCATTTTTTAATGGGATTACTTGGTTTGTTGCTTTTCTGCTTCTTTAGGTCTTTATATATACCGGATATTAACCTTCTGTCAGATAAAGGGTTAGTGAAGATTCTTTCCCAATCTGTAGGCTGTCGCTTTTTTTTGATGACAGTGTCTTTTGCTTTACAGAAGCTTTTCAGTTTAATGAGGTCCCATTTATTGATGGTTGCTCTTAGAGCCTGTGCAGTTGGTGTTCTGTTCAGGAAGTTGTCTCCTGTGCCAATGAGTTCTAGGCTGTTCCCCACTTTTTTTCCAGCTGATTTAGAGTATCTGGTTTTATGTTGAGGTCCTTGATCCACTTTGACTTTAGTATTGTGCAGGGTGATAAATATGGATCTATTTTCATTTTTCTGCATGTAGACATCCAGTTGGTCCAGCACCATTTGTTGAAGTTGCTGTCTTTTTTCCATTGAATGGATTTGGCTTCTTTATCAAATATCGAGTATTCATAGGTATGTTGGTTTATTTCTGGGTCTTCTATGTGGTTCCATTAATCCTCCTTTCTGTTTCTATGCCAATACCATGCAGTTTTTATTACTGTTGCCCTGTAGTACAGCTTGAGATCAGGGATAGAGATACCTCCAGATGATCTGTTGTTGTACAGGATCGTTTTGGAGATTCTGGGTTTTTTGTTTCTCCATATGAAGCTGAGAAT
>REGO01000656.1:606426-635854 GCA_010120015.1 Rhombomys opimus | reverse complement strand
CTCAATGAAGATACCTGATAAAACAGGATCAGATGAATGGGGGGGGGAGGTCCCCCCCTATCAGTGGACTTGGAAAGGGGCACAGTGGTGATGAGGGAGGGAGGGAGGGGCTGGGAGGGAATGAGGGTTCGGGACACGGCTGGGATACAGAGTTAATAAAATGTAACTGATAAAAAAAATGTAACTAATATTTTAAAAATAACATAAAATAAAAGGCACTGTGCAGCTTGTGTCTCAGAACATTTTCAGATAAAATAATATAAAAACTGATTCTAGTCAACAGCCTGAGGTGAAGTGACCATCTTCAACTGTTAATGTCAATAGTTAAGTTTTTCTGTTTCCACAAAAGCATATCTATTTGTCATGGCCTTCGTGACACAGATTAGTTATTTCTTAGAAACAGGAAAAAGTGTTTTACGGTAGACTTTATGTATTCTAGCTTTTACAATCTTCTCCCTCCCTCTCTCAAAGTATTCCTCAAGCCATAAATGCAAGCGTTGTGAGGTAGATGCATTTACTGAGGTTGAAATTCTCAACAATTTGTTTTAATGTCTGCCTTGTGTTAACTATAGTTTTCGTTGATGGTCACCATTTGCTGTAAAGAGAAGCTTCTTTGTTCAGATGGGGTAGCTAATCTTATCTGTGTTTGGAAGTACTTAGAATGTATTAAGAAATTATTCTGGTCTAGCAAAGTGTTATTAGATTATTTTCTAAGGTTTATGACCACATAGATTTAGAGAGTTGGCTAGCACTGAATGATGGCCAAGAAAAGTGAAACTAGCCTTTTCCAGGGATGAACCTCTTTATTTCTTTTTTCCTATTTCCTGTGAAAACAGATTTTTTTCTCATATAATATAGTGTGTAGTTGTCCCTCCCTTTATGTCTCTTAGTTCATCCTGACCTCCTCCACCCATCCAGATCCATTCCCTTTATGTTTGTCATTAGAAAATATCACACAACTTAGAGATAATAAGCAAACATGACAAAATAAAATATAATAAGAGGAAGCAAAAATATCACCTCAAAGATGGACATGGACACCAAACAAGAGAAAACATGCTCAAGATCAGGCAGAAGAGTTAGAGTCCTACTTATTCTCACAGTCGGGAGCATCATAGAAACACGTTAAAACCTACAATGTACACACAGAGAACCTGAGGCAGATCCATATAGGCCTTGTTCTTGCTGCTTCATTCTCTGTGAGCTCACATGTACCTTGCTTTATTGATTCAGATGGCCTTGTAATCCTGGTGTCCTCCATCCCTTTTGGGTCTTACAACTATTTTGCCTCCATTTCTATACATTTTTTGAGCCCTGAGGGGAAAGATGTTATGAATACTTCCCATTTCCAATCTCTCTCTGCATAAGTATGGCTGTGGGTTTTTGTGTCTCTTCCTGCCTGCACCAAGAGAAAGCCATGCCAGTGATGACGGGAAAAGGCAAGGGTCTATGAGTTTAAAAGGATATCTTTCGGAGTCATTTATTGACACCTTTTATTTTGTCTTAGTTTTATTCATTCATTTGTTTCTTTATTTTTCTATTTTAATTTATTTTTCTTTTTAATTTATTACAATTTATTCACTTTGTATCCCAGCTTTTGTCCCCTCCCAGTCCCACCCATGCTCTCTCTTCTCTTCCCATTCCCCTCCCCAAATCCACTGATAAGGGAGGTCCTCTTCCCTTTCCCTCTAACCCTAGCCTATCAGATCTTATCAGGACTGCCTGCATGTCTTCCTCTGTGGCCTGGTAAGGCTGATTCTCCATGGAGGCGGGGGGGGGGGATGATCAAAGAACCAGCCACTGAGTTCATATCAGAGACAGTCTCTCTTCCCCTTACTAGGGAACCTGCTTGGAGAATGAGCTGCCATGAGCTACATCTAAGCAGGGGTTATAGATTATCTCCATGCATTGACCTTGGTTGGAGAATCAGTCTTAGAAAAGACCCTGGTTCCCAGATTGTCCCAAGTCTTTGACTTGCCTGGTTAGGTTCACACCAAGGTACTTTGTATCCTTTGTGGCTTTTGTGAAGGGTGTTGTTTCTCTAATTTCTTTCTCCGCCCTTTTGTCTTTTGTATATAGGAGGTCTACTGATTTTTTTTTTTCGTTAATTCTGTGTTCAGCCACTTTGCTGAAGGTGTTAATCAGCTGTAGGTAGAGTTTTTGGGGTCACTCAGGTATACTATCATATCATCTCAAAATAGTGATATTTTGACTTCTTTTCCTATTTGTATCCTCTTGATCTCCTTCAACTGTCTTATTGCTCTAGCAAGGACTTCAAGAACAATGTTGAAGAGATATGGAGAGAGTGGGCAGCCTTGCTTTGTCCCTGATTTCAGTGGAATTGCTTTAAGTTTCTCTCCATTGAGTTTGATGTTGTCTATAGGCTTGCTGTATATTGCCTTTACTATGTTCAGGTATGTGCCTTGTACCCTGATCTCTTCAATACTTTAGACATGAATGATTGTTGGATTTTGTCAAGATGCTTTTTCAACATCTAAGGAAATGATCATGTGTTTTTCTTCTTCAGTTTGCTTATGTGGTGGACCACATTGATGGATATCTGTATATTGAACCACCCCAAGAATTAGAAGAAGATATTAGTAGTTGGAAATAATCTCCCATGCTCATGGCTTGGCAGGATTAATATAGTAAAAATGGCCATCTTACCAAAAGCAATCTACAGATTCAATGCAATTCTCATAAAATCCCAACACAATTAATTACTGACCTTGAAAGAAAAATTCTCAACTTCATATGGAACAACAAGAACCCCAGAATTGCTAAAACAATCCTCTACAATAAAAGATCTTCTGAAGATGTCTCTATCTCTGATCTCAAGCTGTACTATAGAGCAACAGTTATAAAAACTGCATGGTACTAGCATAGAAAAAGAATGGTGGATCAATGAAACCGAACACAAGACCCAGAAATAAACCCACACACTTATGGACACCTGATTTTTGACAAAGATGCCAAAACCATTCAAATAGAAAAAGACAGCATCTTCAACAAATGATTCTGGTCCAACTGGATGTCTACATGTAGAAAAATGCAAATAGATCCATATTTATCACCCTGCACAAAACTAAAGTCTAAGTGGAACAAAGACCTCAATATAAAACCAGACACACTAAATCACTTAGAAGAAAAATTGGGGTAAGAGCCTTGAACTCAATGGCACAGGAAACAACCACCTGAACAGAACACCAACAGCACAGGCTCTAAGAGCAACAATCAATAAATGGGACCTCGTGAAACTGAAAAGCTTCTGTAAAGCAAAGGACACTGTGGTCAGAACAAAACAACAGCCTACAGATTGGGAAAAATCTTCAGAAACCCTATGTCTGACAGAGGACTAATATCCAGTACATAGAAAGAACTCAAGAAGTTAAACAGCAACAAATCAAGTAATCCAATTAAAAAAGGGGAACAGTTTTATCTTGCTGGTGAGAGGGTAAACTTGTACAACCACTTTGGAAATCAATCTGGTGCTTTCTTAGATGATTGGGTATAGCTTTACCTCAAGACGTAGCTATACTACTGTTAGTTATACTCAAGAAAAGATGTTCCAACCATACAACAAGGACACTTGCTCAACCATTAATGCTTTTTTAAAAATACAAATAGTTTTTTCATCTTACCCTAGATTTCTCCACATTCTAGTCTTTCATTGTTGAATACCCAAGCAGTGTTGGACATGGGTTTCCTCTAGTGGAGTGCGCCTTAAGTCAAATCAGACATTGGTTGGCTACAGCCTCCCTTTTCCTGGTATATTTTTCAAGCAGGACATATATTGTATCAGAGGATTTTATAGCTGGGATGCTTCCCTATTTCACTTTCTGTAGCCTAAAAATTTCTCACATCAAAGAGACTAGAATGCAGGGCTGCACGCTCCATGTAGGCACTAGCTTCTGTCCTCCAGTGTCTGATGAGTTGTGTAGGTGTTGCCTGTAGGGCCACTTTGAGTTTACAGAGAACAAACTTTCGTCCTCCAAACACCACAGGAAAGTTGGGAATTTCCGTGCATCTCCCTCCCTCTTGACCAACATCTCAACTGAATGCAACCAAGTTCTACCACTGGAAGTCTGGACTGGTGATAAGAGATGGCCACTTGATATGCTGCTGTCTTTTCTCTAGTGTAATTTTAGTGCTTTTTTTAAAAATATAAAATCAGGTATATAGTTGTGCAGATTTATGCCTGGTCTTCAGTTGAACAGTTTGTCAGTTTTCATACCAATGCCATTAAATTTTTGTCACTTCAGCTAAGTAATATAAATTGATATTGGGAAATATTAGACCTCCAGCAGTTCTTTCATTGTTAAGGATTGACTTAGGTATTCTCTTTTGTTTTTTGTTTGCTTGATTATTTTTTTTTAAATGAAGTTGAGAATTGTCCTTTCAAGATATGTAAAAAATTGACTTAAATTTTTGATTGGATTGCATTAAATCTGTAGCTTCCTTTTGGTAAGAAGTTCAATATTATTGTTATTCCTACCAACCTATAAACACAGGAGCCCTTATCTTTTAATACCCTCTTTAATTTCCTTCTTCAAAGAATTGAAGTTTTTATTATAAAAGTCTTTCACTTACTTGGTTAAAGTCACCCAAAAATATCTTATTTTATTTTAATATTTATGGCTATTGTGTAGGGTATTTTCCCCTGATTTCTTTCTCACTGTGATTGCCATTTGTCTATAGGAGGGCAACTCATTTTTTTAAAGTTAATCTTGTATCTACTACTTAGATAAAAATGCTTACCATCTATAAGAATTCTGTGGTAGTATTTTTAACATCATTTACATTCACTACTGTATCATCTACAAATAAAATACTTGATTGCTCTCCTCCCTATGTGTATCTTCTTCATATCTCTCAGTTGTTTAATTATTGTAGCTAAAACATCAAGTAATAAATTGTACAGGTATGGAGAGAATGGACAACCTTGTCTTGTCCCTGGGTTTAATTGAATTGCTTTGAGTTTCAACTTAAGTTGATACTGGGGAAAGGTTTGCTATATGTTGCCTTTATTATATTTAAGTATGTCCCTTGTATTTCTAATCTATCCAGATCTTTAATCATATGTGGGTGTTATATTTTTTCAATGGCCTTTCCTACATCTAATATTTTTTTTTCTTTCACATTGTTTGTATGGTAGATTACATTGACAGATTTTCCTAAGTTAAACAACTCCTGCATCTCTGAGCTGAAGCATGCTTGATTATGCTGATGAGTTTTTCATGTGTTCTTGGGTTCAGTTTGTTGTATTTGATTGACTATTTTGTATCTATAATCATAAGGAAATTGTTCTGTAATTCTCATTGTTTAGTCTTTTATGTGGCATGTGTATCAGGGTAACTGTGGCCCTCATAATGTGAACTGTGCAAATTTCTCTGTTTCTATTTTTGGAATAATAAGGAGTATTGTCATTAATTCTTCTCTAAAAGACTGGTAGAATTCTGTGCTGAAACAAACCGGTACTGGGGAGTTGCTCAGGGGAGGGGAAATACGGCGGCACCAGGAAAACAATGCATCTGAGGAGCAGGACAACATTTTCCATACAGTGACCAACAGACTGAACTCTGGGCCCTAAAACAACAGTGAACGTATTTCCCAGAGGAAACCCCCACAGTGTGGGAATCAGTCGGGTCCACTCTTGGGTCACCCAGCCAGAACCCGGAAGCGATTCTGGGTCGCACAGGCACTAGGTTGCCAGACCAGAGCCACATGCCTGCATGTCTTGATGACCTTCCCAGACTGAAAGATGGGCACAAAATCACCAGAGACTGGGAGTCCCAGTCATGACAAAATCCACAGGGAAGGAAGGAAATGGGATTGGCCTTGGGTCACCCAGTTTTTCCCTGGAAAAGGTCACACAGAATGGTGGTGCGAGCCACCATAACTGAACTGGGCTCCAGCAGCCAACACAGACAGCTCTCCATCACAAAAAGAGCTGTGCACCCCAGGGCACCAGAGACTGGGAGTCACTGTTGGGAGAAAATCCCACAGGGAAGGAAGCAAACAGGGGCAGACTGAGGCCACCCAGTATCTCCCTGGAAAAGGTCCTACAGACCAGCTCAACCCAGGGACCTGCTGTGCACCAGCTAGCCTGCTGCTACCAGGAAAGTGGTACTCATCTGCCACAGATTACTGTTTGCATACTGGAGCACAGGGCCCCAACCTCAGACCTACAGAAGCCTGGGATTCCCAAGATCAACCCCCAAATCCAAATGGCAATCAGTTATCCCTAAGAAAACTGACCAAATCACGGGACACCCAGGTTACAGTGGCAGCTCACTAAATTTACAGCTAGAAACCCAGAAGCAGGGCAGCTGTCTCCAGAAATTCTCTGGGGGAGAGGAGAGCCCTCTCGACTAACAAGGACCACAGTTACCACTCAGGTCTGTACACTTGAGGTGAGCTGTGGCAACTCCTGAAAAACACCGGCCATACAGTGACCATACCCAAAAAGCTGAGGAGGCTTCCTTCAGGAAAAACCATCTTCCTGCCAAAAGGATTCTCTCCACCACAGGATTCCAGGAACCACCAGAAAGTAATAACCAACACCTAAGATAGCCCAATGGGTAGAGGCCAGTGTAAAAGCTCAACCAACAAAAAATAGAGCAATATGGCATCTCCAGAATCCAGTATCCAGGAGCAAGTAGCCCTGGACACCCTAGCATAATTAAAATTCAAGAAGATGACGTAACATCTATGCTCAAGAGGAGGATAACAGAGGAAAAAAATAAAATGTGTAAAGACCTAGAGGAAGATAAACTCAAATAGATTATGGCCATCTGCAAAGAAATAGAGGAAGATAAAAACAAACAGATCATGGCCATCCGTGAAAAAATACAGGAAGTTGCAGCCAAACAGTTTGTGGCCTTTAGAGAGGAAATGCTTAAATCAGTGAAAGAAACAAAAGAAACAGGATTATTCAAACAAACAGCTTAAGGAATTAATGGAAAAACAGGAAAATACAGTCAGACAGGTGAAGGAAATCAACAAAACAGCTCAAGATCTGAAGATAGAATTGGAAATATTAAAGAAAACACAAATGGAGGAAATTCTGGAGAGAAAGAACTTAGGAAAGAAAACAGGAGCTACAGAGGTTAGCATAACCAATAGACTACAAGAGATGGAAGAAAGAATCTCAGGTGTAGAAGATACAATGGAAGAAATCGATGTATCTGTCAAAGAAAATGTTAAATCTAAAAAAATTCCTGAAACAGACTGTCCAAGAAATTCAAGGCAACATAAAAAGACAAAACCTAAGAATAATAGGAATAGAGGAAAATGAAGATTCCCTCCTCCAAGGCCCAGAAAATATTTTCAACAAAATCATTGAAGAAAATTTCCCCAACTTAAAGGAGAGGCCAATAAAAATACAAGAGGTCTACAGAACACCCACTAAATTAGACCACAAAAGAAAATTCTCCAGCCACATAATAATCAAAACAGTAAGTATACAGAACAAAGAAAAAAACACTAAAACCTGCAAGGGAAAAAGGCCAAGTAACATATACCGGCAAATCCATCAGATTCACACCTGAATTAACAACAGAGACTATGAAAGCTAGAACGGCCTGGACGAATATCGTTCAGGCCCTAAAAGAACACAGATGTCAGCCCAGGCTACTATACCCCTTAAAACTCTCAGTCCTCATAGATGGAGAAAACAAGATATTCAATGACAAAAACAAATTTCAACAATACCTAGACACAAATCCAGCATTACAGAAGACACTAGAAGGAAAAATGCAACCCAAGAAAACTAGCTACTTTCAAGAAAAAACAGTAAATAATTAACCACATTACAATAAAACAAAAAGCAACCAAGCACACAAACTTATGACCAAAGCCAACATCAAAATCAAAGGATCTAAAAGCCACTGGTCATTAATCTCTCTCAACATCAATGGGCTCAATTCTCCAATGAAAAGACACAGACTAACAGAATGGATGCATAAACAAGACTCAGCATCGGTTGCTTAAAGAAACACACACAAATCACAAAGATAGACATTACCTGCGGGTAAAGGACTGGAAGACGGCTTTCCAAACAAGAGTAGCCATTCTAATATCTGATAAAATAAACTTTCAACCAAACCTGATAAAAAAGAGATGGGGAAGGACACTTCATACTTATCAAGGAAAAATTCCACCAAGAAGACATCACAATCCTGAACATCTATGCCCCAAATACAAGGGCATCCACATTTGTAAAAGAAACAATGATAAAAATTAAACCACACATAGATCCCCACACACTAATAGTGGGAGACTTCAACACCCCACTCTCAACAAAGGACAGGTCAGCAAAACAGAAATTAAACAAAGAAACAATATCTCTAACAGAGGTCATGAATCAAATTGACCTCATAGACATTTACAGAATCTTACAAGCAAACACAAAAGAATTTACCTTCTTCTCAGCACTTCATGGAACCTTCTCCAAAACAGACCATATGGTTAGTCACAAAGCAAGCCTCAACAGATACAAGAAGATTGAAATAATCCCTTGTATCCTGTCTGATCACCATGGAATAAAGTTGGACTTCATCAACAACAGAAATAGCAAAAAGCCTACACACATATGGAAAATCAACAACTTGCTACTAAAAGACAGCTGGGTCAGGGAAGAAATAAAGAAAGAAATTAAAGTCTTACTAGAATTGAATGAAAATGAAGGCACAACATACCCAAACTTGTGGGACACAATGAAAGCAGTGCTAAGAGGAAAGTTCATAGCACTAAGTGTCTTCAAGAAGAAATTCGAGACAGCTCATTCAAGCAATTTAATGGCTCACCTAAAAACTATAGAAAAAGAAGAAGCAGATACAACAAAAAGGAGTAGACCACTGGAAATAAATAAAACTCAGGGCTGAAATCAATCAATTGGAAACAAATAAAACAGTTCAAAGAATCAATGAAACCAAGAGCTGGTTCTTTGAGAAAATCAACAAGATAGACAAACCCTTAGCCCAGCTAAATAAATGGCAGAGAGACACCACCCAAATCAACAAAATCAGAAATGAAAAGGGGGACATAACTACAGACACTGAGGAAATTCAAGCTATCATTAGGACTTACTTCAAAAGCCAATATACCACAAAATTTGAAAAACTAAATGTAATGGACACTTCTCTTGATCAAATTCACTTACCAAAGCTGAATCAAGACCAGGTAAATCAATTAAATAGTCCTATATCCCCTAAGGAAAGAGAAGCAGTAATAGAAAGGCTCCCATCCAAAAAAAGCCCAGGACCAGATGGTTTCAGCACAGAATTCTACCAGACCTTCAAAGAAGAGCTAACTCCAATTCTCTTCAAACTATTTTACAAAATACAAACAGAAGGAACATTACCAAACTCATTCTATGAAGTCATACTCACCTTGGTACCTAAACCTCACAAAGACCCAAAAAAGAAAGAGAATTTCAGGCCAATCTCCCCTATGAACATTGATGCAAAAATACTTAACAAAATACTTGCAAACAGAATACAAGAACACATTAAAAATATCATCCACTATGACCAAGTAGGCTTCATCCCAGGTATGCAGGAGTGGCTCAATATATGGATATCCATCAATGTGATCCATCATATTAAAAAACTGAAAGAAAAAGACCACATCATAATCTCCTTCGATGCAGAAAAAGCATTTGACAAAATCCAACATCCATTCATGTTTAAAGTTTTGGAGAGATCAGGGATACAAGGCACATATCTAAACATAGTAAAGGTGATAAACAGCAAGCCTATAGCCAACATCAACCTAAACAGAGAGAAACTTAAAGCAATCTCACTGAAATCAGGGACAAGGCAAGGCTGCCCACTCTCTCCATATCTCTTCAACATAGTTCTGGAAGTCCTTGCTAGAGCAATAGGACATTTGTAGGAGGTGAATGGGATACAAATTGGAAAGGAAGATGTCAAAGCATAACTATTTGCAGATGATATGATAGTATCCGTGAGTGACCCCAAAAATTCTAGCAGGGAACTGCTACAGCTGATACACACCTTCAGCAAAATGGCAGGATACAAAATTAACTCAAAAAAATCAGTAGCCCTCCTGTATACAAAAGACAAAAGTGCTGAGAAAGAAATTAGGGAAACAACACCCTTCACAATAGCCACAAATGACACAAAGTACCTTGGTGTAACCCTAACCAAGCAAGTCAAAGACTTGTATGAAAAAAATTTCAAGTCTCTGAAGAAAGAATTAGAAGAAGATATCAGAAGATGGAAAAATCTCCCATGCTCATAGCTTGGCAGGATTAACATAGTAAATAAGGCCATCTTACCAAAAGCAATTTACAGATTCAATGCAATTCCCATCAAATTACCAACACAATTCTTTACAGATCTTGAAAGAAAAATTCTCAACTTCATATGGAATAACAAGAAACCCAGAATTGCTAAAACAATCCTTTACAATAAAAGATCTTCAGGAGGTATCTCCATTCCTGATCTTAAGCTGTACTATAGAGCAACAGTATTAAAAACTGCATGGTACTGGCATAGAAACACAATGGTGGATCAATGGAACCAACAGAAGACCTGGAAATAAACCCACAAACTTATGGACACCTTATCTCTGACAAAGATGCCAAAACCATACAATGGAAAAAAGAAAGCATCTTCAACAAATGGAGCTAGTCTAACTGGATGTCTACATGTAGAAAAATGCAAATAGATCCATACTTATCACCCTGCACAAAACTAAAGTCCAAGTGGATCAAAGACCTCAATATAAAACCAGACACATTAAATTGGTTAGAAGAAAAATTGGGGAAGACCCTAGAACTCATTGCAATGGGAGACTACTTCCTGAACAGAACACCAACAGCAGAGGCTCTAAGAGCAACAATCAATAAATGGGACGTCTTGAAACTGAAAAGCTTCTGTAAAGCAAAGGACACCATCATCAAAAGAAAACAACTGCCTACATATTGGGAAATAATCTTCACCAACCCTTTTTCTGATGGAGGGCTAATATCCAGTATATATAAAGAACTAAAGAAGCTTAAAAGCAACAAACCAAGTAATCCAATTAAAAAATGGGGAACAGAGCTAAACAGAGAACTCTCTGTAGAGGAACATTGAATGGCAGAGAAACACTTAAAGAAATGCTCACTGTCATTAACCATCAGGGAAGTGGAAGTCAAAAAGACTTTGAGATTTCACCTTACACCCATCAGAATGGCCAAGATGAAAAACTCAAGTGACAGCACATGCTGGAGAGGTTGTAATGAAAGGGAAACCCTCCTCCACTGCTGGTGGGAATGTAAACTTGTACAACCACTCTGGAAAATCAATCTGGCACTTTCTCAGACAACTAGGAATAGCGCTTCCTCAAGATCCAGCCATATCACTCCTAGGCATATATCCAAAACAGGGTCAAATACATAATAAGGACATTTGCTCAACCATGTTTGTAGCAGATTTATTTGTAATAGCCAGAAGCTTGAAACAGCCCAGATGCCCCTCAACTGAAGAATGGATACAGAAATTGTGGTACATCTACACAATGAAGTATTACTCAGCAATGAAAAACAAGTAAATCATGAAATTTGTAGGTAAATGGTGGGAACTGGAAAGGATCATCCTGAGTGTGCTGTCTCAGAAGCAGAATGACACACACCGTATATATTCACTCATATAGACATATAATATAGGATAAGCCAACTAAAATCTGCACATCTAAAGAAATTAATGAGGAGGAAAGACTGACTAAGGTGTTCAATCCCCATCCCGAAAAGCAAAGAGTATGGACATCAGAAGAAGAAGAAAACAGGAAGTAAGTTAGGAACCTGCCACAGAGGGCCTCTGAAAGGCTCTGCCCTGCAGACTATCAAACTAGATGCTGAGACTTATGGCCAACCGTTGGGCAGAGTTCATGGTATCTAATGAAAGAAGTGGGAAACAGTAAGATCTGGAGAGGACAGGAACCCCACAAGGAGAGCAACAGAACCAGAAAATTGGAGCACAGTGATCTTTCCTGAGACTCATACTCCAACCAAGTACCATGCATGGAGATAAGGTAGAACTGCTGCACAGATGTAACCCGTGGCAGTTCAGTATTCAGTATAATGGGAAGAGGGACTGCCTCTGACATAATCTGATTGGTCTGCTCTTTGATCACCTCCCCCTGATGGTGGAGCAGCCTTACCAGGACACAGAAGATGACAATGCAGCCACTCCTGATGAAATTTGATAGACTAAGATCAGAAGGACAGAGAGGGGGACCTCTCCTATCAGTGGACTTGGAGAGGCACATTCGTGAAGAAGGGGAGGAAAGGTGGAATTATGAGGGGAGGGGGTGGGGCTTATGCGGGATACAAAGTGAATAAAGTGTAACTAATAAACGTTAAAAAAACACACACAAAAAAACAAAAACAAACAAACCAGTGCTGGAATTTTGGGGGGTGTGGTTGGGAGCCTTTTAATGATTTCCTCTATTTAACTAGGGATTAGAGGTCTATTTAAGTTATTCATCTGATATTGGTTCAACTTTGGCAAGTGGAACCTCTCTATAAAATTATCTATTTCTTATACATTTTTCAGTTTGGTGGAATAAAGGATTTTAAAGCATCTCCTTATGAAACTCTGGATTTCCTGGTTGTCTATAATTATGGCCCCCTTTTTGTTTCAGAATGTATTTATTTGGATATTTGTTTTCCATCTTTTAGTTAGTTTGAATAAGGGTTAACCATCTTACTGATTTTCTCAAAGAATCACCTATTTCTATTTCATTGATCCCTTCCCTGAGTTTCATTATATCTTGCTGTCTACTCCTCTTGGACATGATTCCTTCTTCTGGTTTTAGAGCCTTCATCTCTTCCATTCAGTGAGCAGGTGCAGATCTCCCCAGTTTTTCCATGTAAGCAGTTCGTGTTATGAACTTTCCCTTCAACACAGTCTAGTCAGCCATGAAACTACATACACTCTGGCAACAAAACTAGTAGGTTGAATTTTTATATTTGTGCATTCATACACATATATATGTGTGCAAAAACATTAATAAGAGAAAAAGAGACTATCAATTTAGGGAGGATGGGAAAAGTTGTAATTATGGTACCCAGGAGCAGCCACATAGAAAAAACAAGGAAAGGGGAAAAGGGAGACTGTGGTGTAATTATTTTAATTGAGATATATTTTAAATATCATTTGTGATCTCACACCTCTTATTGGTACCTTACCCTGTTTGTCCTTGTCCAAGATCTCCTTTTAAAAAACTTTCACCCCATTTTTCATGATAATCCCTTAGCCTTGTGGGTGGGTGTCCCATTGAGAGCTTCTAGCATTCCACAGTCTCTGATTTTCTGCCTGTTTAACAGTTGTAATTTTCACCTTAATCACCAGGTACACAAAAACAAGCTTTTCTGATGAGGGTGAAGAGACACAATAATGTATGGGGAAGAAAGTAAGAAATTTAGTGACAGTTTATTACTATGTACATTTAGCCAAATAATAGTATTAGATTGTCTCCAAGGTAGTGGTTCTCAACCTGTGAGTCATGACCCTTTGGAGATAAACAACCTTTTAACAGGGGTCATGTATCAGATATTCTACATATCAGATATTTTGGTTCTGATTTTATGCAATACCAAGCAGAGGTTATAAAGTAGCAATGAAATAATTTTTTGGTTGGGGATCATAAAAAAATGAGGAACTGTATTAAAATGTCACATGACAGCCAGCTAACAATGTTTGATCCAGTTAATGATATTAGACATGAGTTCCTTATTAGGGAGAGGCTTTAAATAACTTCTATCAATGTATATAAAATTGATAATAAGAGTTCAAGAAGAAAAGAGGTAGCCTCGCCTATAATCATAAAGTTTCAAATGTTTATGCAGGAAGTTCAAGATTTCCATGTCTGAGAAGTCTACATAGTTTCAAGGTGGGAGATGAATAGTAGAATTTGCTTTCTAGAAGTAATGAACTTAAAAATGTACAAGCCTCCTTTACAAATTTTATATCTGCCAAAAAGCTCATTTTTGAGACATTAGTTCATGTGAAAATTAAAATTAATATAATTTTATAAGATGGTTAGGATAGTTACAAATTTGTCTACTGGAATACGCCTACTCATTTATTTGATGACATCATTTAATATTAAATCTTCAGACAGGTGATGCTCTTTGGGTGGATGACACCTAAATGAACATTGGTACAAAGTCCCAATTTATTTCTAATATCAGAGATCAGACCTCTACTCTTGCCTGACTCGTCTAAAACAAAAAGGGGGAACTGTAGAGAGCTGCGTAATACCGAGCCTTAAAGATGAAGCTGGTTTCTGCCTTCCACCTTCCCGATGGTGAGTGCTCTCTGTCACAAACGACTCCATATTTGGCTAAGGCTGAGGATCTGGCTTGCTTCTGTGTATGTGGACCTATCTGCATTGCCCACGAGGCACGCTGGGGTTGGCTACCCAGAGGCTATTTTAAGCTGTGGGCTGGCTTTCCCCAGGGTCAGAAGATTGTTCAAGGTTCCTGAATAAACTGTCTTGAGAAGAACAACAACAACAAAAAAAGATCAGAAAGAAGGAGAGGAGGACCTCCCCTATCAGTGGACTTGGGGAGAGGCATGCATGCAGAAAAGGGGGGAGGGTGGGACCGGGAGGGGAGGAGGGAGGGACTTATGGGGGGATACAAAAGGAATAAAGTGTATTTAATAAAAGTTAAATAAAAAGCTTAAAAAAAAGAAAAAAAACAAATATTCTCAAATAAAAATATAGAACCCTCCCAATAGAAACGCTTTAATTACACACTATTCAATCTATTATCTCCCTTTTCTTCTAAATTTTTAAAATACAGATTCTCATTGCGTGAGTCTGGCTGTCCTGCAACTAGCTCTCTGTATGCAAGGCTGGCCTCAAATTCACAGAGATGCCCCTGTTTCTGTGTCCTTGGTGCTGGGATTAAAGGTGAAAACCACCACTGCTCAGTTCAATTTACTTAATTTTTTTTTAATGGAAAGTCATTTACTTGTCCCACGGTTGTAAAAATCTTACAAATTAATGTAGACTGAATGACAATATGTTTTACTAATCGAAATGGCATGTTTTTGTTTATTTAACCTACTGTTTATTTCGTAGCTTACTGGTATCCACAAATAGGAAAAATTCAGCTTCTAGTAATTTATTTTGGGTTTTAAAAGAACTATTAACATTATTCTTCTTTAGTTTTCTATAGAGTGTAGACAGGCTTATTTTTAGAGAGATTCCTACAAATTACCTTTCTTTTACTTCAGAAATAAGCAATTTAAAAGTAAATTTATTCTAAACAGCAGCCTCAGAGTGTTCTCCTCAAATTGCTGTTGATAAAATGTGCCCTGTGCAATTATTTTATTAACTCAGAAAACGACTGCGCTTTAAGAAAGAAAAACAAGGTTTAAGAAATCCAACATTAAACAAGGGAGCCTGACTTTGACAGTAGCTGAAAATGATCATTCCGCTGTTTCCTAATCATAGAAATCTTCCAACCCCACTTTCCCACGCGCATTTGAAATAAATGCTGGGCGTTGCAAAGTCCTCCTTAAACAGACTTTGTATTGATTCCTATGCCTTCTAATTTACTGTTTTTACCATCTTTCAGCTTTAAAAACTGTGTGCATTCCAATTTCAATATTCTCATATAATGCGTTTTTGAAACTTACAATGACTGAGCATTTATCTTTAGTTTTCCTACATTCAAACCACAAAATACAACATACATCAATTAAATTTGAATTAATCATCTGCTTTAATTCAAATGACTCAAGTAAATGATATAGACAGATGTTATTATACTTCTTTTGGATGTGAACGTTTGTATGTCATTAGTGAATTGTAAAGTGACACACAGGCACACACACACATACACACACTTTATTTTTTTTTAATTTTTGACCTTTTCAAACTGTTCCTGATTTAATAAAAAATTAAGAAAAATATTTTACTAGGGAGAGACAATTAAATGAAACGGTGTACTTTTTTGTGAATATAAACACTTGAGAAAAATTCTGATGTTTTTCTTTTGCCATATTAGCAACACAAGTACTACAAATTTTAGATGAATTTTATCATAGCTGTGAATGTAATAAAAGAGACCAATACCAGAAGTCATAGTTCGAAAGAAAAAAATGTGTGGAAACACAAATTAAAAATATCCAAAAGCCATAAATAAAGTTTTTGTAGCTGTCCCCTCAAATTCAGTTCTTCCTCAGTGAAGAAACATTAAGTACCCAAAATGTATCTTCTCACATATTATACTCTTCTTTAAGCTACTATAATAATTTAGGTGCATATTTGTGAAGATCAACTTTGTTATAAAGATGTATCTAGTAAAATATTCCTTTTCTGGATCATACAATCACACACACACACACACACACACGTAAAATATTTTAATTTTAGTAAGTTAGAACTATATATTTTTAAGAATTTTTTTGTTTTTGTAAAATTTGTAAATGTATACAATGAACTACGATAGCAGATAATCCAAAGTTGAATTCCCACTTTCCGTCCTCACAACTTCTGTTTTTTAATTTTTATAATCCACTAAGCCCATTAGTGCTGTATAAATGTGCATGGGTGTAGTGCCATGCAGTTAGTCCTGGGAAACCTATCAGTGACTATCTCCTTAATAAAGAATGCCTCTCACAAACCAGGCACTATCGACTGCCAAAACCTGTTAGTAAGAGGTGCATCTGGGTACCCTCTATCACTTCTATGCCAAGATTTTGGCTGGCTTTTTCTCAAATAGGTCTTGTCCAGGTGATCAAAGCTACACTGAGTTCATGAGTACCATAGACATGCCATGTCCAAAAGATGGCTTTTCACAGACTTCCTCTACATTCTCTGGCTCTCACAGCTTTTTTCTGTCCACTTTCTTTTTTTTATTTTTAATTATACTTTATTTACTTTATATCCCCCCTCTAGTTCTCTCCCTCCTCCCCTCCCTGTCCTTCCCTTCTTCCCCCTTCTCCTCATATTCCCCTCCCCAAGTCCACTGGTAGGGGAGGGTTTCTTTTTCTTTCTTCTAATCCTAGTCTGTTGGGTCTCATCAGGAGTGGCTGCACTGTCTTCCTCTGTGGCCTGGTAAGGCTGCTCCCCCTTCAGGGGAGGTGATCAGAGAGGCGGCCAATCAATTCAGTTCATGTCAGAAGCAGTCCCTGTTACTATTACTATGGAACCCACTTGGACACTGAACTTCCATGGGCTACATCTGTGCAGGGGTTCTAGGTTATCTCCATGCATAGTTCTTGGTTGGAGTATGAGTCTCAAGAAAGACCCCTGTGCTCAAATTTTTGGTTCTGTTGCTCTCCTTGTGGAGTTCCTGTCCTCTCTAGCTCTTACAATTATATCCGATTTCTTTCATAAGATTCTCAAAGGCTCTGCCCTGCACTCTTGTCTTGTTTATAAATGTGTGTTTATTTCTTTTTTGTTCTCTGAACTCTTTACCTTTTTTCTGAGAGTGTTCTGTTACTTAGAACTCCACAATGTCACTGTAACATCTATCCTGTTTCTTTTTTTTTATTTTATTTTTTCTTATCAGTTACATTTTATTAACTCTGTATCCCAGCTGTATCCCACTCCCTCATTCCCTCCCACTCCCACCCTCCCTCCCTCATCTCCACCCTGCCCCTTTCCAAGTCCACTGATGGGGGGACCTCCTCCCCATTCATCTGATCCTGTTTTATCAGGTATCTTCAGGACTGGCTGCAAAGTCCTCCTCTGTGGCCTAATAGGACTGCTCCTCCCTTGGGGAGTGAGGAGGTCAAAGAGCCTGTCATTGAGTTCCTGTTAGAAATAGTCCTTGTTCACCTTACTATGGGGAACCAATTCGTTACTGAGCACCACGGGCTACATCCGAGCAGAGGTTCTAGGTTATATCCATACATGGTCCTTGGTTGGATGTCAGTCTCAGAAAAGACCTTGTGCCCAGATGTATTTGGTCCTTGTGGAGCTCCTATCCTTTCCCCATCGTACTAACTCCCCTTCTTTCATATGATTCCCTGTACTCTGCAAAGGTTTGGTTATGAGTCTTTGTATCTGCTTTGAAAACAATGCTAGGTAGAGTCTTTCAGATGCCTTCAGTAGACTCCTGTCATACCTTCAATGCACATCCCATCTGTCTTTCTAAATGAGGATTGATTATCTTACCCCATGTCCGCTCTCTTGATTATCTTTTTTAGGTGTATAGATTTCATTATGTTTATCATATCATATAGGTCTATATAAGCAAGTATATACTGTGTTTGTCTTTCTCCTTCTGGGATATTTCACTCAGAATGATCTTTTCTAGATCCCACCATTTGCCTGCAAATTTCATGATTTCCTCCTTTTTGATTGCTGAGTAGTATTCCATTGTGTAGAAATACCATAATTTCTGTACCCATTCTTCCGTTGATGGACATCTGGGTTGTTTCCAGGTTCTGGCTATTACAAATAAAGCTGCTATAAACATGGTTGAGCAAGTATCCCTTTTGTGTACTTGAACAAAGTTTGGGTATATACCTAGCAGTGGTATGGCTGGGTCTTGAGGAAGCACTATTCCTAATTGTCTTAGAAAGCGCCAGATAGCTTTCAGAGTGGTTGTACCAGTTTACATTCCCACCAGCAGTGGAGGAGGGTTCCCCTTTCATCACAACCTCTCCAGCATGTGCTGTCACTTGAGATTTTAATCTTGGCCATTCTGATGGGTGTGAGGTGAAATCTGGGCTCGTTTTGATTTGCATTTCCCTGATGGCTAATGAGGTTGAGCATTTCTTTAAGTGTTTCTCTGCCATTCGATATTCCTCTGTCGAGAATTCTGTTTAGCTCTCTTCCCCATTTTTTAATTGGGTTATTTGGTTTGCTGCTTTTCAGCTTCTTTAGTTCTTTGTATATAGTGGATATTATTCCTCTGTCAGATAAAGGGTTAGTGAAGATTCTTTCCCAATCTGTAGGCAGTTGTTTTGTTTTGATGATGGTGTCCTTTGCTTTACAGAAGCTTTTCAGTTTCATGAGGTTCTGTCCACTTTCTAATATGTCCTCTGAGCCTTGTAACATTGGATTAATAGAGATTGATACCCTATTTAGGATTGGGTTAAAATAGATTGTCATTGTTTAATATTTATTCATATAATTATTAAATGCAGTGGTTACTATTTAACTTGCTATAATAGAAATAAAAGACAGACACTTGCTAGATTTTTAATATACCTTAAGTGCTGAGGCTGGACAGATCTTAACTCTCTAAGCTACCTTATTATCTCTCAGCTGTACATCCATCCAAAACAACAATAAATACTTGCAATAAATACTCTATCCAGGCTGCTTCTCTTCACCATGCCAATCCTCAGAGCAAGCTTCTCCAGGCCATGTGTTTCTTGTTCAAGCTAAACCATGACAATTTTACTTACCTCCTCCTCCCTATACCTCTCTCTCTCCCATGGCTCTTCTGCTCTCCAAGGCCTTAAACCTTACCTCCACCTACCTTTCTTCTGCCCAGCCCAAGTATAGGCAATTTTATTGGCCAATCAGGGATAAACTGGAAGGCAAAGTTACACAGCATCACTTGGTGCACTTGAGCATTTGCTCGTAGAACACTAATGATTTCAGGGGACAAGTGATTAACACTTGATTGCTTACTAGCTCCATATCAACCGCAACAGGAACGAGCACTCAGCCACTTTTTTTTTTTTGAAACTGTGGTAAGTTATATGTCTTTCCATGTACTGTTGTCCAATACCAAAAGAATTTTCGTCAACTAAGCTTGAGATGAACCCAGATCTAGGCACACACTTTTGGAATATTTAGACATTTTTAGAAAGTAAATTGACACTATGACCATTTAGTAAAATGACAGCACTAGGTTCAACACCAAGACAGATTAACTCTCCAGCTATGATCTATTGACCAGGATTACAATACCGGACAAACCTATCACATGTTTATAGCAGCCCTCATGTAGTCAGGTAGGAACTGCAGCATGAAGTGTCCAGTGCTGGACAAGACAATTGATTTGCTTTCTCAAGTGGTCTTCAGAGGAATATTCTGAACCATGAAAGCTGGCAAGTTGAGAAAATGTACTCTTGGTAGGTTTGAGATGTGTTTTTCCATTTCCTGTGGCCAAATTGTGTGGTGTCTTTACTAATAAGATCTTGCTATGTAGTTATGGTCAGTGGAAAGGGTAGTACCAATATGAGATATCTTGGGTGTCCCTGACCAATATATGGTAAGGAGGCAGTCTATGCTGTATACTATAATTGACACTTAATATCCCATGTTTTCTATATCATATGAGTTACACATTAGGAAAGGAAAGAGTTATAGCAAAGGTAAATTGGTCCATGCACACAGTCTTTGAAATTTCTCAGTGCCACGAACAGTTCCATTCGTTGAGTGAGACCTTTACCCCGAGCCACCCTACGTGGCTGCTTTTACCTCTAATCAAACTAGCCTTTAACAATATCAACTGTGATTTCATGTTCCTATTATTATTCTTACTTATACAAAGAATATCATAGCTTTCATTTAACTTTCTGAGCTCCATTAATGAGAGCAATTTTCTAAATATGGTGAAACATGGTCAATTTTCTAACATTCTCAGCCAAAATCATTAAATCACTTTCAAAAGTTTTGTAATTTTATTAGTAAACTTGAATCTAATGACAGTTGAATTTTGTCTAATTGAATTTTGTTTAATTGTGTAAATTAGTTTAACCAAATTACTCAAAGATCATTTGTGTAAAAACACTGTTTATTTGATTTTTTAATAACTGACATAATTTTAATTATAGATTTAATCCCTGGGGTAGCAAAGAGTAAAAAACCAGTGTATTTACTAAAAATCACCAATATTCACCCTGAGAAGAATTTCTTTGGTTAAACTAGCACCTCTGTTCTCATCTTATAATACAAGGCATCATTTCTGTCTTTGCTCAAAAATCTACAGCTAATACATGCTGAACACAATAAACACTGGTATTTTTCTTTGATTCATATTCTTCAAACTTGTGATTTAATTTTAAACAAATTGGCTGATCAACACTCTACAAGTAGATCTCATACATTTTATTTTATGGATATTTGAAATATCTATCTCTCTATATATACTAATTCATGTGCATATTATATTATATATATAATATTATGTATATATATACATATGTATATATAAAATAAAATTATATATATATATAATATTATGTATATATGTATATATAAAATCTTCCTTCAAGCCTGTTGTTTGAGTAAAACAAATCTTTCAAGTGTGATTCTGAAAGTAAAATAGTCCCTTAGGATGTAATTAGTACTGGGAAGTGTTTATCTACAGTCTCTTCTAGTGCTGCCTACATTTTATTTAGTTACTGTGATACTAGAACAAAATGGAATCCCACGGGATAGAATTCTTAAGGTGTTTTAAAAAATATTCTCACCCCACTGAAGTCATGATGAGTTAGTGCATGAATGTGCTAATGAACAAAATTTTGTTGTGTTCTGTCTCACAAAGCAGCCTATATTCATTGTTCTATATCCAAAGTTAAAAAAAAAAAACAGGTCAACATTTAATACGTTGTACTGTTCTATTTAAAATAAACTTGCAGGGTGTGTTTTAACATATATTTGTATTCATTATTGTAACAATTATATACATGACCAATTCATTTGATTATTTCAATATTGTTTATAAATGTAACTATTTTGTGCCAGCAAGCACTTGCTGCCAAGGTTGGCCATCTGATTTCATTCTCTGGAACATACAAGGCAGAAAGAAAGAGCCTATACCTGCAAGTTCTCCTCTGACTTCTACATTCTTGTTGTGAAACACATGCTATGGTAAAAGCATGAAGTCGTGTGAAACACACAAACAAAAATAGTATACTAATTGAATAAAGCTAAAATAATTTTATATGTAAAATATTTTGACTATGAATTTGTTACATTTGTACATTATATATGCTAGTAACTTCTAAAATAGACAATAGGCATAATTTATATTTTGAAAAGCTTTAGTGAAAATAGATAAGAGAACTTATTTTAATATTCATTTATTTATTATGTATACAGTATTGTGCCTGCATGTGTGCCTGCATACCAGAAGAGAGCACTAGTTCTTATATATGGTTCAGAGTCACCATGTGGTTGCTGGGAATTGAACTCAGTACCTCTGGAGGAGCAGCCAGTACCCTTAACCTCTGAGCCATCTCTACAGCCCTAGACAAGACAGATTTAGCTAGAACTTTCTGTCACATAATTCTGTAATAAACTACAAAATGGTAAATATTGCAAGAATGTTATTTTAAATTTAAAAATGTATAAAATTTTACAACAGTTAAGTAATAAAATATTGAATAACTTAACAATAAAATGATGTAATTATGGTTAAATATGAAAACCAAAATATACAGACTATGTTGCCTTGATATTAAAGTGTAATGTTAAATAGTTAGAGGTATCATTATTGCAACGAGAAACAAAATCCAGTAGCCATAGTGAAATAAATGTATCTTTTTATTAATATTAAATCATGTAATATGTAAGTAAAATTCAAGTATTTTTATAAATTGTTACTTGATTTTATATAACATCTTTACATATATAGTTATATATGTATATATTTACATATTTCTACACATTTATTTCTCCTATAAGTTCTTTTTTACCTGAAAATTGTAATGTGACTCATAACATGTTTAGTGATCACTTGCACTGCTTTATTCTCTTAAAGTTAACATTATGACTTTCTCTATCCTCTTCTTTGTTATTTTCTGCCTCATCCTTATTACACAAATACATTTTATACCTGCAAACAAGCAAACTGTGTATAGTGCGTAGTCATTTATAAATGGAGCTGGCTTAGCTGAACCCAATTTTTACATTACCAATGATGTTCTGGTAGGTTAATATTTGGATGAGAACTTTAAGAACACAGTGTAGACTGTTTTTAGCACTAGAGGTACTGTTCAAGTTAATTGTCCTCTATTTCTTCTTGTTATATGCATATCAACTGTCTTTTTCCTTCTTTTTTACATTTAAAAACTGTTGTCTTCATTCTAACCACATTGGAAATGGCAATTTCATGAAGAACAGTGCATTTATATTCATGTTCTGTTCAAAGAAAACTTTCTTGCTGCTATATTCAGCTACATGAGTTATTTGAAAAACAAGTAACTAGTTTGCATTCTGTTTCTGTGATAAGAACCATGACCAAAGGAACTTTAGGAGGTAAAAATTTATTTAGCTTTCACTAACAGGCAACAATCCATTATTGAGGGAAGTCAGGACAGGAATTCAAGCATGAACCAAGAGGAAACACTGACTCAAGGTGGCTTGCTCTCTGGTTGATGTTCACCTAGATTTCTTACACATCCAAAGCCCACTTACATAGAGATGACTCAACAACCACTCACAGACACAGCTCAGAGTAAATCTGAGTTTTTAATTTGAGATTTCCTCTTGCCAAGTGATTCTAGGTTGTATAATTAAAAATAAAAACTAACTGGTGAATTGTTTTTATGAATGGTAGGAAAATAACATTAGAAAAATTCTTCAAGATAATTCTCTGTATGATAGGCGTGACTTGTTTACACAGTTTATAAAGTGTGCCTATACGTATTATCCTAATTACCAGGAATGTTTTGTGAGTTTTATAGCACAGTTAAAATAAATTTGCCTTCATGCATGCCCCTCCCCAAGCCCACTGATAGGGGAGGTCCTTTTCTCTTTCCTTCTGATCTTAGTCTATTAGATCACATCAAGAGTGGCTGCATTGTCATCTTCTGTGGCCTGGTAAGGCTGCTCCCCCCTCAGGGGGAGGTGATCAAAAAGCAGGCCAATCAGATTATGTCAGAGGCAGAGGCAGTTCCTCTTCCCATTACTATGTAATCCACTTGGACACTGAACTGTCATGTGCTACATCTGTGCGGGGGTTCTAGGTATCTCTATGAATAGTCCTTGGTTGGAGTATGAGTCTCTGGGAAATTCCCTGTGTTCAAATGTTCTGGTTCTGTTGCTCTCCTTGTGTGGTTCCCATTCTCTCCAATTCTTACTATTTCCCACTTACATAAGATTCCAGGCACTCTGCTCAACAGTTGGCCATAGATTATCTGCATGAAGAAGGGGGAGGGAGGATGAGTTTGGGAGGGGAGGAGGGAGGGGCTTATGGGGGAATACAAAATGAATGAAGTGTAATTAATAGTAAAAAAAAAAGAAAAAAGTAAAAAAAACCTTTAATGTAACAACACAGTTTCCATCGCTATGACATAAATATTTTCAGTATATCATGAAGTCATATTGAAATAAATTATATATTCTCTTGCCTGCAAAAAAAATCTAAAGTAAATATTTATTTTATTTAAAATAAATAAGTAAATAAAATGTGCCAAAATAAAGTTCTCTATACTTACATTGATCTTCTGAATGTAACAACTTCTACTTGAAAAATAATATGTATTTGCACATTTATCTAAATAGTGCATAAGAAAATAATAAGAAAAGCATACCAAATGGAGAGGGAGGACTTGGTGGAGGAAAAGGAGGAGAAAGTAGTCAAGTAGGAGAAGGATAGGAGCTACCATTTTCAGTTCACTTTGTATCACAGAAGTCACACTCAGAGGATGTAGTTATAATCATACTTGTAAAAGTGTAAAAAATATCTGTGTTTAAAAGGTAAAGTATTCAAGTGCACAAATTTAGAGACCTCAGTGAGACTAAAAATTAAGTCATCTTGTCAAAATTAATACCAATGTATTTTATGAAGGAAGTAGATAAAACATATTTCCCTTTCTTTTCCAGCATATTATATAAATGAAACAAATACATATAAAAATATAGAAAAAATTTCAACCAAAAACCTTAGATTTTAAAATTAAGCAGTATGTAGCAATTTAATAAATATTTGAATTGTACTTAAGATGAATACTCATATTAATCACTATATTCTATATTATGTAATCTATATTATGTAATCTATATTATGTAATACTCTATTACGTAATATGGAAAAATAAATGAATAAATATGATTACCTTCTACTTACCTATAAGAATTTTGATAGTGCATTAATATAAGTATCTTTACAGAAAATAGTTTGCAAATACAAATAAGGAAATTGAACCATAGAGACATTATGGATCTAGCTGAAGCTGTGTATTTTATGTGTCATCCAATATAGATTGATAACCATGACTTTTATGAAATAAAATGATCATTTCTTCAAATTAAAGGAATAAAAATATTAATTTTCATTTTTAAAAGTTATGAAGTATATAAATGCATTTTTATTTATTGTTTAAGAATATTATCCAATTTGTTTTGAGTTAAACTATACCTTACTGTATCTTCTTCACCTTTTCTTAGATTTCTAAAAGTTTTCCCTCCGGAGCAAAGCTCTGGGATTACCATGAAAGAGGGTACAGATGGAAGAGTGATCAGTTGCATAGGACTATTGTAAAACTGTTTTTCAGGTATAATAGCCCTTCATCAAACAAAAGAATTTACAGTGTCTGTAGCTATGTACAAAAACCTGTATATGATCATTTCAGCCAAAATTTAAAAAAAAATTAATAGGGAGTAGTGGGCATAATTTTAATTTTGTAGCTGATAAAGTATTAGCACTTTAATATACTTTATTTTTTGGAATACATTTATATGCATATAAATGAGAATTATACTGCATAGGGAATACAATTTTCTGCAAAGAAAGGCCAACTATCTAGTACTGACTAGTGAATTCTGTTGAAAATCAGCCCCAAAGCCTTGTGCATATTTTAAGACACACTATATAGGAAGAAAATTTTGACCTTTATTTGATTCTTGTTCTACAAAGAAATTGTAATGACCACACAGAGATAAGACAGTATAAGAAAAAGAAGTATTTAGAAAAAAACAAACAAACATGGATATTGATAAAGTTATTCAAAATGAGTTCAGAAATATGTAAAACAAATTTATATGAACCTGTTGCAAGCTAGAGTCATTTGGGACAAGGAAAAACTGAATTGAGACAATACCTCCCCCAGACTGGGCTGTAGGCAAATCTGTAGTGCATTTTCTTCCTAAATGATTGACGTGCCAGTGCCCAAGTCGTTGTGTATGGGACTATGCACCCAGGATTACCAGCCACGGGGTGACGCCATACACATTTTTCCTTGTCCCAAATGACTCTAGCTTGCAACAGGTTCACATAAATTTATAAGGAGATGTGAGAAATGATTTTAAAGGAGTCCACAGAGATGAGTCCATTGTTGTCTGTGACCATGATCTCCAATTCATGCAGGCAAGTGCAGTTGCATGTTTATTGTTTTTGAAGATGGCCGAAAAAACCTAGCACACATTTAAAAATCTAAAAATTAAAGTATGAGCTGAAAATTAAAAATAAAAAAAAACAAAAGCAGGCTGAGAAAGCCATAGAAAGCAAGACTGTAAGCAGCCAATATCTTCCCTTGATTTGCTGAGCTGACTTTCCTCACTTATAGAGTATGACCTTAGAGCTGTAAATTGAAATAAATCTTTCCTGTCCCAGCTGCTTTTGGTCATGTTTTCTCACAGCAGTAGATATCCTATGACAAGAATGGTCTTGTACCTTACTTGGCAACTGTTTTTAAATGAGAAATTCTCAAATTGTTCTTCAAAGTGGCTCTGACACATATTTATATTCCCAGCAATTAAATCATATGAATGCTCTGATTCCTTAAAAAAATAAAAAATAAAAACGTCAACAAAACCCAGAAATTTCATACTGCAGCTTAGTAGGATTGATTCTTTGAATGAAAATAACTTTAACAATCAAACCAATATAAGCCATTGTGTCTACAAACTTAAAATGAACACATATATATTTTAGAAAATTTTCAACTAAGTATAGTAAGGGATATGCTGTAATATATAATAAAATTATAATTCCATGTAGAGACAATAGGCAACAGATGAAAACTTGAATTTCATGAAATATATTTAAGAAAATTCAATTTACAATAACACTAAATTCATATAACACAAGGTAAAAATTTAACAAAAAGTTTAAGATATATACACCAAAAACTTTGAGAAAGCATTCAAAGATATTAAGATGATTTAAACTGATGGAAATCTATCTTGTGTTCATGGACTGATGAGCTGACTGTGGTAAAAAACACAATTTACTCCATGCAAGCAAATTGATTTGGCAAGATGACATTCACATCATACATGTCTTTGTGTAGAAATGAGAATGACAGACTGTGCAAAGCAATCTTGAAATACTGCAGCACTCGTGTTCTTTCCACCTCTAAACATGTGAGAAAGCTAAAGCAATTGCTGTGTGATGTTGTCATGAATATAGACATAAAGGTTATTTAAAGCACCCAGTAATAAACTCACATAAAGAATAATAATCATTGTCAGAGATACCTAGAGAATAAATTAGAAACTAGTAGTTTTTCTCAAAGCTGATAAAAAAAACTGGATATGTAGATATAAAATAATGACAATACATTTGAAGTATAAGTGATGTATAGGATTAAATGTGTATTGCTTACCTAAATTTAAAAAGTAGCTAGGTAAGGTAGCTCATGCCTTTAATCCCAGCACTCAGGAACAGAGATAGGTAGGATCATAATGAGTTCTAGGCCACACTGCTCTACAAAGCAAGCCCAGGACAGCCAGGGCTATTACACAAAGAAAACCTGCCTCAAAAACAAAATCATAAAACAATGACAAAAAGTAAACTATATGGCTATTAGAAAGAGAATATCAATTCTTTGTGATTAACTATTAGAAGAATTTTTTCTTATGAATACCTTTAAAAGATTGTTATGGATATCATGAGATGAGACTTTGTGATCCTTTTTTTCTGATATTAGCATTTTAAAGGTTAGAACAACCACAAAATAGAGAAACGTATCAGTAAATGATGTCTGCGTAGAGCCTTTTATATGCTATACCTTTATTGTGAAGATGCTGGTTTTTCCTGTTAGCATCTATAACTCATGCAAAATGAATACATGTCCACTCAAGGGATGTTGAAGATATCAACAAACTATCTAATGCTATGTGAAGAAGCAGGTTGCTCAGAATAACCAACATTAGTGAGAAAAAAATTAGAGGAATAATAACCCAAATTCCAGATTTCCTATAAATCTACTGCACAAAATATATGTGTATCAACAAAACAACAGAAGAGCAAGGAAACCAGATAGTGTACATATCATTGCAGTAAAGGGACCTGAGACAAAGTCTGAAAGAAATATTATGGAAGAAAACAGTCTTTCGAGGAGTGAACATAGAACAATTGATCATTCAGAGACATACAAAAGGAATCTAGATGCAGACATCAAAACCTTTCTGAAACTTTCAAAAAGTGATTGACAGGACAGGCATGAAGATAAAAGGCAAAGTTGTTAAACTTGTAGCAGATAAGACTTAAGGGAGTCTAGATAACATCTCTGGTGATAACCCTTAGAGCAATATAACAGAGACATAATGTTTGAGAGAAGGACTGACAAACTAGACTCAATTTTTTTCTTTTTTCCTTTTTTAAAGATTTATTTATTTATTTTTAGTTATTACACTTTATTCACTTTGTATCCCCCCATAAGCCCCTACCTCCTCCTCTCCAGCTCTCACCCTCCCTCCCCCTTCTTCACACGATGACCCTCCCCAAGTGCACTAATACAAGAGGTCCTCCTCTCCTTCCTTCTGATCTTAGTCTATCAAATCACATCAGGAGTGGCTCCATTGTCATCTTCTGTGGCCTGGTAAGGCTGTTCCCCACTCAGGGGGAGGTGATCAAAGAGCAGCCCAATCAGATTATGTCAGAGGCAGTCCCTCTTCCCATTATTATGTAACACACTTAGACTCTAAACTGCCATGGACTACATCTCTGCAGGAGTTCTAGAATATCTCCATGCCTGGTACTTGGTTGGAGTATGAGTCTCTGGGAAAACCCCTGTGTTCAAATTTTCTGGTTCTGTTGCTCTCCTAGTGGGGTTCTTGTCTTCTCCAGCTCTTACCATTTCCCACTTCTTACATAAGATTCCAGGCAGTCTGCCCAACCATGGGCCATAAGTCTAAGTGTCTCCTTTAATAGTCTGCAGGGCAGAGCCTTTCAGAGGCCCTCTGTGGCAGATTCCTAACTTGTTTCCTGTTTTCTTCTTCTTCTGATGTCCATCCTTTTTGCCTTTCAGGATAGGGATTGAGCATTTTAGTCAGGGTTTTCTCTCTTGATTAGCTTCTTTGAACATACAGATTTTAGTAGGTTTATCCTATGTTATATATCTATATAAGTGAGTATGTACCCTGTGTGTCTTTCTGTTTCTGGGACAGCTCACTCAGGATGATCCGTTCCAGGTCCCACCATTTACCTGCAAATTTCAAGATTTCCTTATTTTTCATTGCTGAGTAATACTCCATTGTGTAGATGTACCACAATTTCTGCATCCATTCTTCATTTGAGGGGCACCTGGGCTGTTTCCAG
>REGO01000656.1:567562-595765 GCA_010120015.1 Rhombomys opimus | reverse complement strand
CATGCATGCAGAAAGGGGGGGGGAGGTGGGACCGGGAGGGGAGGAGGGAGGGACTTATGGGGGGATACAAAAGGAATAAAGTGTATTTAATAAAAGTTAAATAAAAAATTAAAAAAATGACTTAAGAAACACATCAGAAATAGTTAAGATTCCTAGCAATCATGGAATCACAAATTAACACTAATATTTGATCTAACCATGATCAAAGTAGCTAATTCTAAGGAAATAACACAGAAATGCTGGTGAGGATTAGATATGGATAGGGATGAAAACTAGCATAGTCCTTATAACATTCAAAGTAAAGAATTCTCAAAAATTTAAAAATGCATCTAATATTCCCCAGTTATCACACTGCATGACATATACACAAGGAAGTTGAGGTCCTAATGCTGGGAACTAGAACAGATTGTCTTGAGTGAGGTATCCCAGAAGCAGAAAGACTCATATGGTATATAATATATTCACTTACAATTGGATATTAGCCAGATAATATGGTTGGAGTTTTTTAGAGGATATCTGTGTTAGGCTCCAGCCCTGTTTTCTCTCTTCTACTACTTCCAGTGTCACTCCTGTTTTCCCTTCTGAGTGAGAATTAAGCATCTTTCCTGGGATCCTCCCTGTTGTTTAGCTTCTTTAGGTCTGTATGTTTTAGTATGTTTAGCCTATACAATATGACTAATACCCACTTATAAGTGAGTAAGTGAGTATATACCATGCATGACTTTCTGCTTCCAGGAAGGAAATTCCTTGCTGGTTCTTTTTTGTACTCTATATTTGAGTATTTTTCCATATTTTATCCATAATCTCCAGATAGCTTTTCCCCCTAATTAAGATTCTATTGAGAAATACTGTCAGGAATTTTAAGAAGTAATCTTTTAACTTTGGAGCTTCATGTTTATTTGATTCCACTTTCACTTGCTCTTCTTAGCGTTTAAAGACATAATTCAGTTTAATAAGAATCAATCTGTGATTTGGGCAAGTGGGAAAACAAAGGAGAAAATTAGTCCATCAGTGACAGAATCTGGTAGGAAATTACACCTATTGGTGCTGTGTTGTCAGTGTTCCCCAGTATTAGACCAGCACATAGTGAAGGGCTGTGGAAATAAAGAGTCCTTGTGGGACAATTTGCAACAGAACACACAGATGCCTTTCAAATATTAGAAAGAGAGGAATGAACATTAAATAAGGACAAGAGCTTGTTTGGTTCTTTCCTGACCTTGAGAAACTGTCCAGATGTTTATTATCTGTTTAGCTATGGAAAGCATACAACAAATAATCCTTGAAGTATTACAGAATAATTGGCCTTTTTCCTAATGCTGTCAAATGTAATCAAAACAGTGAAAATTCAAAGGGGTACAGGTAGTCTCCGTTTCTTTTCTTTTCTTCTTTATTTTTTTCAATTTTATTTTATTTATTTTTTTAAATTAATTACACTTTATTCACTTTGTATCCCCCCATAAGCCCCTCTCTCCTCCCCTACGGATCCTACCCTCCCTCCCTCTTCTTCACGAATGCCCCTCCCCAAGCCCACTGATAAAGGAGGGCCTCTTCTCTTTCCTTCTGATCTTAGTCTATTAGATCACATCAGGAGTGGCTGCATTGTCATCTTCTGTGGCCTGGTAAGGCTGCTCCCCCCTCAGGAGGAGGTGATCAAAGAGCAGGCCAATCAGATTATGTCAGAAGTGGTCCCTCTTCCCATTTCTATGTAACCCACTTGGACACTGAACTGTCATGGGCTACATCTGTGCAGGGGTTCTAGGTTATCTCCATGAATAGTCCTTGGTTGGACTATGAGTCTCTGGGAAGTTCCCTGTGTTCAAATTTCTAGTTCTCTTGCTCTCCTTGTGGAGTTCCTGTCCTCTCCAGATCTTACTATTTCCCACTGTTTACATAAGATTCCATGCACTCTGTCCAACAGTTGACCATAAGTCTCAGCATCTGCTTTGACAGTCTGCAGGGCAGAGCCTTTCAGAGGCCATCTGTGGCAGGTTCCTAGTTTGTTTCCTGTTTTCTTATTCTTCTGATGTCCATCCTCTTTGCCTTTCGGGATGGGGATTGAGCACTTTAGTCAGTCTTTCCTCTTGATTAATTTCTTTAGATGTGCAGATTTTAGTAGGTTTATCCTATGTTATATGTCCATATGAGTGAGTATGTACTGTGTGTGTCTTTCTGCTTCTGGGACAGCTCACTCAGGATGATCCTTTCCAGGTCCCACCATTTACCTGCAAATTTCATGATTTCCTTATGTTTCATTGCTGAGTAATACTTCATTGTGTAGATGTACCATAATTTCTGTATCCATTCTTCAGTTGAGGGGCATCTGGGTTGTTTCCAGCTTCTGCCTGTTACAAATAAGGCTGCTACAAACATGGTTGAGCAAATGTCCTTATTGTGTACATGAGCCTCTTTTGGATATATGCCTAGGAGTGGTATGGCTGGATCTTGAGGAAGCGCTATTCCTAGTTGTCTGAGAAAGCACCATATTGATTTCCAGAGTGGTTGTACAAGTTTACATTCCCACTAGCAGTGGAGGAAGGTTCCCCTTTCTCCACAGCCTCTCCAGCATGTGTTGTCACTCGAGTTTTTCATCTTGGCCATTCTGAGGTTATAAAGTGAAATCTCAAGTTCCTTTTGATTTGCATTTCCCTAATAGCTAATGACGTTGAGCATTTCTTTAAGTCTTTCTCTGCCATTCGATATTCCTCTACAGAGAGTTCTCTGTTTAGCTCTGTTCCCCTTTTTTAATTGGATTACTTGGTTTGCTGTTTTTCAGCTTCTTTAGTTCTTTATATATACTGGATATTAGTCCTCTGTCAGATAAAGGGTTGGTGAAGATTCTTTCCCAATCTGTAGGCAATCGTTTTGTTTTGATGATGGTGTCCTTTAATTTACAGAAGCTTTTCAGTTTATGAGGTCCCATTTATTGTTGTTGCTCTTAGAGCCTGTGCTGTGGGTGTTCTGTTCAAGAAGTTGTCTCCTGTGCCAATGAGTTCAAGGCTATTCCCCGGCGAACTCATACAGCTGATAAACACCTTCAGCAAAGTGGCTGAATACAAAATTAACTAAAAAAAAGCAGTAGTCCTTCTGTATACAAAAGATCAAAGTGTTGAGAAAGAAATTAGGGAAACAACACCTTTCAAAATAGCCACAAATGACATAAAGTACCTTGGTGTAACCCTAACCAAGCAAGTCAAAGACTTATATGAAGAAAATTTCAAGTCTCTGAAGAAAGAATTAGAAGAAAATATCAGGAGATGGAAAGATCCCCCATTCTCATGGCTTGGCAGGATTAACATATTAAAACTGGCCATCTTATCAAAAGCAATCTACAGATTCAATGCAATTCCCATCAAATTGCCAACACAATTCTTTACAGACCTGAAATTAAAAATTCTCAACTTCATATGGAATAACAAAAAAAACCAGAATTACTAAAATAATCCTCTACAATAAAAGATCTTTTGAAGATATCTCCATCCCTGATCTTAAGCTGTACTATAGAGCAACAGTTATAAAAACTGCATGGTACTGGCATAGAAACAGAATGGTGGATCAATGGAACCGAACAGAGGACCCAGGAATAAACCCACACACTTATGAACACCTGATCTTTGACAAAGATGTCAAAACCATACAATGGAGAAAATATAGCATCTTCAACAAATGGTGCTAGTCTAACTGAATGTCTACATGTAGAAAAATGAAAATAGATCCATACTTATTACCCTGCACAAAACCAAAGTTCAAGTGGATCAAAGACCTCAACATACAACCAGACACACTAAATCTGTTAGTCTCCGTTTCTTAAAAATGATTAACACATCCTAAGATGAACGGATATCTCTGGTTTGCTTTGTATATTTTCAGCTGTCTTAATAAATAAGGATCAAAAAATTGAAAACGTTGCCAATACAATTTGTACATTGTATATTATGCACCAATCCCCCTGCTGATATAGGAATCATCCCTTGACCTAATTTCTATCCTTTGAACACAATAACCGGTCAGCAATCATTAGGCACCTTGATTGTCAGATAGATGGTCATTGCATTACATAGACTGTGTTCCATATTCCTTCTTAATAAGGAATGCTGAAAGTGGGGAAAATAATCTTACCTGGGTAATAACATACCAATTAGTTATCCAATATAAAATGTTAATCCCTGAAACCATACATATATAAAACCTTACATATAATGAGTAAATTGTAATTTTGTATTGAGAAATATATAAGGGCCTACATATACAAGTACATATATATGTTCTGTGTATGTTTGTGTGTGTGTGTACAGCAAAAATTAATAACCAGGACAATAAAGATAACAAAGGATTAAATGGGAAGGTTTGAAGGAAGAAAAGCATGGAATGGCAAAATGATGTAATTTTGATATACTCTCAAGAAATAAAATACATATGTTTGTAATCTGAAAACTGCCAATAATAATGATTGTTATCCAGATACACCAAAGAAGAGCCAAGGCTTGTGGCTCATACTTGAGATCTGAGATGCAGAAGGCCAATACAGGCACAGTACTCTGTGTTCAAGACTGACTTGAGCTGTAGAAACCCAATCTTAACATTCCCGCCCCCCCCCCAAATCACAGCAACATCAAAAAACAAAAAAACAAACAAAACCAGAAAAGTACCTATTTTCAGTTTAAAGTTAAAAGGAATATATTATACTGTGACAAATACAGAGATCAGGCTGGAGAAATGGCTCAGAAGTTAAGAGCACTGGCTGCTCTTCCAGAGAACCCTGTTTCAATTTCCAGCAGTCACAAGGCAGCTCATGCCTGCCTATAAGTGCAGTTCCAGGGTGTCAGTCACCCCACGTGGACATATATGCAGGCAAAACACCAATGCAAATATAAAAACAATTGGACAAATACGGAGATCATTTTCAAACAACCTTTAAATAATGTTCTTTATACCAGCTGCACGTAGCAACACTTTATTAAGCAGTGTAATTTATTAAGGAGACCCTATTCTAAGAATATAAGCACTGCACAAAGTACTTAGTACTGTGCAAGGACTCGGGACTGACTGAGTGTCTCCCAACGTACTTCTTACTGAAAAAGACAGCTAGTGATCCCTGGGATGAAGTTCGGGAATCATCACACCTAAGTACCTCTTTCAACAGCTCAAGTGGAATTTCTGCCCTCTGGGTGGCTGAGCCGCGTGTCTGACATGCAGATAAGTACATTGTGGGTATCTCATGCCAGTATAGCCATGGAAAGGATGAACTGATAAACTCAGAAACTGTATGTAAAATAACATTCTTCCCCTTTGCTTTGTCAACAAATGACTTCTTTCAATAAGCATTTTATTCTGTTGTTTACATCACTCTCTAACTTCTTCCTAAAAGAATAAAAATATAGCAACTTCTCCTTGACCTCTACAAGGAAGATAGATGAGTATCATAGGTTAACCACCCTAGTTGAACCACTTCATGCATATAAATATGGATATATTTCTTTGCAAAGGACTATCTTATATGCAACATGGGAGTCAAATCCCACCTAATACATCTTATATGACCAAAAATATTAAATAAGGTTCAATGTAAATAATAACTTGTCAGGTGCCTTAAATCATAGCAAGGAATTATTTTGTACTGCATGAACCGTGAAAACATTTCCATATAAAAAGCAGGTAGTATATTGGGTTCAACAATTCACAAATGCATAAAAATAAGAAACTAATAACATATATTTGATATGGAAAATAAAACAATTAATGAATTTATATCTTCAAATGGAATAAGATAAGTGGAGTTGGTTTAGAGCTGATAAAGGTTGGGAGAATGCTCTGAACATTTTTAAAGAGAAATGGTTCAGAAAATTTGGTTTCAGTATTGGGTTTAGGATGGAAAATATGAATAATATTTCTTGACCTAATCCTCATATATAAGATTTATAGTTACTTGAAAAATATTCAGGAGAATATGATGCAAGTTAAATTGGTTGTAATTTGAATGCAATGATGAAATATTTTTTCCTGTTCTGTTATGAGTCTGTGGAAAACTATTTATGTTTAAACATATAACTGCACATTTTCTATCTTCATAAAGATATTTAAAGAAGTTTCATTGAGAACCACAAGACATGAATCAATATCATGTGACTATATATATATATATATATATATATATATATATATATATATGACTGAAGGTAAAGTTATGAACTAAGTTCTCAGTCTGCTCAGGCAACAAGAGCAATTGCTGCTTGTAAAGAAGACCTGAGTTTGGTTTTCAGCACAAGCATCTGTATTTCTATTTCCATGGGATCTGACTACATTTCTGGCTTCAGGTAACACTAGGTAGGCATTTGGTTTGTAGATATATGTACAGGCAAAATAAATATAAAATGAATATGAAAAAATATTTTAAAACCATATATACTATGAAACAGTTAGCATAATCAATTTTATCAATTCACTATAAAATTCAATTCTTAAATATTTGAATGCTTAGAGCAGAAAAGTTAAAGCCTTCATACAGCCCCATAAATTATTATTTTAATAGAAGAAGCCAAGCTCTCATTCTTTCCTTGGTCATGTCCTATACTATTTTACAAGTTCAGCTGCGACAGTCACTGTGTTAAGCCACCCATTTTTTTTAAAGTATGGATACAAGTAATGTGATTTTTCTCTACTTTATATGAATATTGAAATCTTATCATACCATTAACTCATGAACAATTATAAGAGAGCATACATCTTACACATGAACGGCAGCTCATACTGAAAAAAAAAATACATGTAACAATGAAGGATCAGAACAAGAAATGAAGGAGTGAAGAAGTATCAGAGAGGTATAAAGAGAGAGTACATTATATTGATCTTCAGTATTGTCCTCACAAGTATCTTTCATCATGACTCTTTGAGGAATGATCACATCCCAGAATGCAGTTAAATATTTCACACAGTGTAATATTAAAAAAAAGATGAAAAAAAATGTTTCTTCTAAAATTAAAACCAGGAAGATTAGTGGAAATTGTTTCTTCTTGCAAATCCCTTGCTTTGTATAACCTGCTTTCATTTTGTTTTAAATTATATTAGCCGTTGAGAATCCAGTGACATTTAAGCTCAGCCTTTCAATTACCTTTGATTTTAAATATCACTAAACCCAATTTCTACTTCTATTATGCTGCATATTATAATATTTCCAGTCTCTAAAATAACACACACACACACACACACACACACACACATATATATATGTTTCTCTGATGCCATCTCTATTTTTCTGCATGAAGGAAAAACATGTTTGCTTTCCACTTATTTCTATGAGATAGTCCATTTAAATCATGAATGGAAGCAAAAGAAGATTCATTTCTTGTAATTATTTTTGTTCTTTTTACTCTGATTATTTCAGAATATGCTGGGATGTAAGGGTTATGTGACTTCACAATGGATTTCTTTTTTTAATTTAATTTTATTTTTTATTATTAGTTACAATTTATTAACTCTGTATCCCAGCTATATCCTGCTCCCTTATTCCTTCCCAATCCCACCCTCTCTCCATCATCTTCTCCCTGCCCCTTTCCAAGTCCACTGATTGGGGAGGACCTCAGGACTAAATATATCTGGGCACAGGGGTCTTTTCTGAGAGTGACACTCCACCAAGGACCATTTATGGATATAACCTAGAACCTCTGCTCAGATGTAGCCCATGTTAGCTCAGTAACCAACTGGTTTCCCATAGTATAGGTAACATGACTGTTTCTGACAGGATCTCAATGGCAGGCTCTTTGCCCTCCTCACCCCTCAAGGGAGGAGCAGTCCTGCTAGGCCACAGAGTCGGACTTTACAGCCAGTCCTGAAGATACCTGATAAAACAGGGTCAGATGAAAGGATTTCTTTTTTTTATTTCTTTTTTTAACAGATTATAATTTACGTTTCAACTTTATACTTCATGTTTTAGAATGTGTCATACTCACAGATAACTACTAAATGTTCTGTGATAAACAGGGCTTCTTAAAAATGAGCATGCAGAATATTCTGTCCTACTTGGACAATGATCCATGTGATACTGAGAACTCATGTGTTCTCCATCTAAGAAGGCCATTCCTGATTCTATTTCCTGTAAGTTTAGTGGCATTTTCTCGTCACAAGGTAGTGCTCCTAATTTTAATTAACCATAGGTTCCCATATCCACAAAAGCAAGACATCTGTATCTAAATCAATCATCAGATTTCCTTGCTAATGTATTTTCTAGGCTGACTGCCATGTTCTCTTTTTGATGACAAGGAAGAAAAGCATCAAAATGAAATATACACTGTTGTGCATCAGAGCATCCTGTTTCTCATCAATCTGAGAGAGCATGCGCCAAGCCTCTCACGTTTTGTTTACATTGTTCTTTTACATACATGCTTCTTCAAAAACAAAAACACAATTGTGTGTGTGTGTGTGTATTAGAGAGAGAGAGAATGCATACAAAACCAATACCAAATCCCAGCAGAGAAAGAAGAGTTGGGCATACAATCTTACTTCAAGACGTGGCACTACTGAAAATTATTAGCTTAAGAAAAACAGAACAAGTTTTCCTCTGCAATCATGAGGCCCCTGGCAAATCACTTTCCTGTGTAAGTTCCCAGATTCAAGAGTATTTAACCAGGAAAAATATGTCTTGAAAATTTTTTTTCTCTGTTTGCTTGTTTTAATATGGCACAAAATTGAGAGGGAGGGCAAGGGGGTTGTGTCCTGTCCAGCGGGAGTTCAACGGGTTCCTAAGGAGGGGTGAAAAGAATGGGGGTGACAAGAGACACAAAGAATGAGAGCAAGTCTATAGTCTGATCTCGCTCTCCTTTATTTGAAAAAAATTCACACAACTTTATAGGGAGAAGACAGGAAGGGAAAATGTGTCAGCAATACAGTTTACAAAACATAACAGGGTGATTAATGATGATGCAGAACACTGCAAGAATGTTTACTAAAAGAGATACTACAAGAATGTCAGCTAAGATATCTCAAAGTGTCTAGCCTGACACACAGATGTCTCATAGGTTCCGGAAACATAAATCTCTCACCTACGACCTTGTTGCAGCTGTCTGTAACTTTCCACTAGCTGGCCTTGGTTCCCAGCAGGGTTGGATTGAGAAAGATATGGGGGTGAGTATGATAAAAAAAAATATATGTCAAACTCTCAAATGACAACCAATATTTTTAAAAAGTTTAATTTTCCTAAATGTGTACTATACAGAATTGCAGAATTGCTCTTTTCTTCTTATTTTTCATTGGTGAAAAGAATAATGATCTTTGGTAGGAACTTCCAAGTACTTAAATTTTCATTTTTAAATTTAAATCATTTAAATTTTCAATTGATTTAGTAAAAAATGCATGAAGATTGGTGGTAATGAGTCAAAGGGGATGAGTCAATGAATGAAGTGCTTACTCCACAGGTGTGAAGGTCTGAGATTGAAATAACACAAATTCAGACAAGACACATAGCACTAATCTGCAATTCCATTGGTCTGTCAGTGAGTGGGGGAGGGGAGTAAAGTAGGTCATCTTTACAGTGAAGTTCCTGTATTGCCACTAGCTTAAATGCAATGGAGGCAGGCAACCACAGGCTGGGACAACTAATCCTGCAGCCGGTACAAGGCTTCCCTTCCTTAAAGGTGTTCATTTGACATGTTTTGATACATCACTGAAAAACTTAAGATTTCTAACGTAGGAGAGACCAGAAGCAGTTAAGAATAGACATTGGACACTAAACTGCCATGGGCTACATCTGTGCAGGGGTTCTAGGTTATCTATATGCTTGGTACTTGGTTGGAATATGAGTCTCTGGGAAGACTACTATGTTCAAATGTTCTGGTTCTGTTGCTCTCCTCGTGGGGTTCCTGTCTTCAGTTCTTACTATTTCCCACTTCTTACATAAGATTCCATGTACTCTGCCCAACAGTTGGCCATAAGTCTCAGCATCTGCTTTGATAGTCTGCAGGGCAGAGGCTTTCAGAGGCTCTCTGTGGCAGGTTCCTAGGTTGTTTACTGTTTTCTTCTTCTTCTGATGGCTATCCTCTTTGTCTTTCGGGATGGGGATTGAGCATTTTAGTCAGGGTCCTCTCTCTTGATTAGTTTCTTTAGATGTACAGATTTTAGTAGTTTTATCCTATGTTAGTTTAGTTCCACGTGGGTTACATAGTAATGGGAAAAGGGACTGCCTCTGACATAATCTGATTGATCACCTCTCACTGAGGGGGGAGCAGCCTTACCAGGCCTCAGAAGGTGACAATGCATCCATTCCTGATGTGATCTGATAGACTAAGATCAGAAGGAAGGAGAGGAGGACCTCCCCTATCAGTGGACTTGGGGAGGGACATTTGTGAAGAAGGAGGAGGGAGGGTGGGACCGAGAGGGAAGGAGAGAGGAGATTATGGGGGGATACAAAGTGAATAAAATGTAATTAATAAAAAAAGTATAGACATTGATGAATGACAATTTTTTAAATTTTTTTTTATTAATTACTGTTTATTTACTTTGTATTCCTCATAGGCCCCTCCCTCCTTCCTTCCCAGCTCCACCCTCCCTCCCCCTTCTTCTCGATTGCCCCTCCCAAGTTCACTGATAGGGGAGATCCTCCTCTCCTTCCTTCTGATCTTTAGTCTATCAGATCCCATCAGGAATGGCGATTATCCTGAGTGAGCTGTCCCAGAAGCAGAAAGACACACACAGTATATACTCACTCATAGACATATAACATAGGCTAAACCTACTAAAACCCTGAACATCTAAAGAAACTAATCAAGAGAGCGAACCCTAACTAAAACGCTCAATCCCCATCCCGAAAGGCAAAGAGGATAGCCATCAGAAGAAGAAAACAGTAAACAACTTAGGAACCTGCCACAGAGGGCCTCTGAAAGGCTCTGCCCTACAGACTATCAATGGAGAGGACAGTTTTTATTTTTCCTCTTGATGTGTTACACTGGTACATTTTGCTCTTCCATAAAATGCAAATGGAAATACTTCCTTTGAAGAAAACCTTATTTTGTTATGATTATTTATCATCTGCAGAAGTATCAGAGTGTTCCAGCCATTAATAAAAATAAGTGGCATTCACCCAGAAGGAAAGTAGCAAAAAAAATCTCTTCCCTGGGCTTGGTTCCATGAATCATATTATAAAGCTAGTTCTCAGGCCATGTTGATGCTATTTATAGAAAAGGACATGTCTTCACTAAGGCAAACACCCATATGGCCAATGGAAATCCATTCTCAGAAGATTACATGTTCATTTAAAAATAAATATTAAATGCAGTTTTGTGCTTGCACCAAACAATAACTGCAGATAACTGCTGGCCTTGTGCTGATCGTGTGGCTGTGAGGAGCACTAAGCAGTTTACCCATCATTTACGTTTCTGTTACAAAGTTATGAGAAAAAATAATCTTAGGGTTGCATAAACTCGTTCAAGTGTTCCTTAAAAGAACATATCAGAATTAAAGATAGACATCACTGCTGGGCACTTTTTTGACCACTGAGAGCACTTCCTGTTCTTGCAGAGGACCTGAGTTCAATTCCCAGAAATGCTATGGAGGCCACACAACTGTCTGTAATTTCAGTTCCAAGGAATTGAATGCCCTCTTCTGGCTTCCTCAAGTACCAGATATGCATGTCATGCATTTATGATTATCCTCACAAACCACTCTCTATGCAAAATAAAAATAAACATTTTTTTTTAAATGAGACATCTAGTGGTGTCATTGTGTTATTGACACCTCTGACTCCCTTTGTCCTTTTTCCCACTTTTCAGCAATATTCTCAGAGCTGGGCCAATTGCTTGACTATGGTTCTCAACATCAGTTTCCATCAGCTGCTGGATGAAGCCTTTCAGGAGACAGTTATTCTAGGCTCCTATCTTCAAACATAGCAGAGTATCATGAATAGTGTCAGGGGTTTAGCCCTCTCCCATTGAAGGGTCTCAAACTGAGCCAGTCATTTGGTTTGCCAATCTCTTAACCTTTGTTCCATCTTTATCCCTATGCTTCCTATAGACAAGACAAATTCTGGTTTGAAAGTTTTATGGGTAAGTTGGTGTTATCTTCTTCCACTAGAAGTCCAACCTGGCTACAGGAGGTGGTCAATTCAGGCTCCATATAACCAGCTGCTAAATATCTCTGGTAGTATAACACATGTAGACTCCCAGGAGCCTCCCCTGTCCCAGAGACATCTCCCCACTGATTTCTGTTCTCTCTTCTGGTTCTCAACCCCACCCTCGAGCCCCTTTTTCCACAACTGATTCCCACATATGTTATCCTCCCCACCCTTTCTCCCACCCAGAATTCTCCCTCCATCTATTTCTGATGTCTATTTTATTTCCTCTTCCGAGTGAGATTCAAGTATCCTCTCTTGGGGCTGTCCTTGTCTTCTTTTGGGTCTGTGGATTGTATAATGGTTATCTTGTACTTTATGGGTAATATCTACTTATAAGTGAATACATATCATGCATGTCTTTCTGAGTCTTATTAATGCATGGTGATATTTTCTAGTCCCACCCACTTGCCTGCAAATTGTATATCTTTGTTTTTAATAGCTCAGTAGTAGTCTATTTTGTAAACGTACTAAATTTTCTTATCCATTGTTCAGTTTAGAGACCCCTAGGTTGTCTCCAGTTTCTGGCTATTACAAATAAAGAAACTATGAACATAGGAGAGTAAGTGTCCTTGTGGTATGATGGAGCATCTTTTGGGTGTAAGCCCAGGAGTGGTATAGCTGGGACTTGAAGTAGATTTATTCCCAATTTTCTGAGAAACCTCCAAGATAATTTCCATAGTGGTTGTAAACCACAAGAAGACCTGCAGAATAAACTAACCTGGGCCAATGGGGGATTACAAAGACTGAACCACAAACCAAATATCATGTAAGGGCTGGACCTAAACCCACTCTTTATATGTAGAAGATGTGCAGCTTGGTCATCATGTGAATCACCTAATAATAAGAGTAGGCAATGTCTCTGACATTGTTGCCTGCCTTTGGACCCTATTCCCCTAGCTGAGCTGCCTTGTCTAGCCTTAGTGGTAGAGGCTGCATTTAGTCCTCCTGAGACTTGAGGTTCCAGGGTGGCTTTGTGCCCTTTGAGGGCCTCCCCTTCCCTGAAAAGGAGAAGAAAGAGGAAATGGGGGAAGAGGAACCTGATGGTGGAATTGAGAGAAGATGAAGGAGTTGAGATCATGCTCTAAAGTGATGAAAGAAGGAAAGAGACATCACTTGCCTATTACATTCTTCATAATTTCATACTTCTAATTATTTATTAATTGGTTGGATGGAGGGGGAAAAGCACAATTTGCCTTCATTTTCTTTTAACTTTTAACTTTGACTTGTAACATTGATAGTGTCGTTGTTATTAAGACACAGTAATAAATTTTAGACCTTCTAAACTTGCTGTGTCAGTTTCAATTAAAACTGAATCACATGTTCAACTGTTTTGGATTTTTTCAATAATTAAATATAATGAAGTCATTGAGTATTTAACATATTTATACAAGTGTCATTTGTGTCCAATAATGTGGAATGGTTAAATATGATCTACAATCTTTGCTATTTATTGAGTAAAGTATCTCATTAAGCACTAATAAAAAGGAAGAAACAGCACAAAACCATTAATGCAGAGTGACTATAGAAGTTTGAATGAGAGTGGTCCCGGTTAGGCTCCTTATTAAATGCTCTGTCTCCCTTTGGTGAGAATGTCTGGGAAATGTAAATTTCTTATTAAAATGGATTTAATGACGTTCAACACATTCCGTGATTTATATTCTAAGGAAAGTACTTGTTTACAAGACAATTCAAATGTAATCGATGCACTATTCACATATTCTTTCTTTAAAGCACAGACATAGGCTACTTCTCCAAAAGCTCTTCTCAAGCTCTTCTCTGCAATCTGCTTAACAGCCTGAAACTAAAAGAAAAATAAACCAAAGACTATCTGGGGGAGTAGATAGATATATTTTATCAACACCAAATAAGCAAGCAAACTATATCCCATCAAATTTTACCACCCTAAGGAAGAAGTCTTCATACCTCAATTAATTTTAATGGAAAAGGTGACTACTTGAGACAAAAGATTGCACAAAACTTTGTGTGCAAGAGATGACATTTCACAGCACCTTCATAAATACCTCTTGAAGAAGAGTCCATGTATCATTTGAAAGTATATGTCAGTGTGGTTTCATCTAAAGCAAATGGCATTTTCAAAAACTTTATATCTTTATTTAATGGTTTCTTCCAGCACTGTAAGTATTAATAGATTATCAAATTGAAAGATGTTTGTTCTGACCTTCAAATAGCTCCATTTCTCCAGAGCTTTAATGTCTCCTACCACGTAACAGAAGAACATTAAGTGATTTCTCACTTCTCTACGATCCTATGCTGCCTTTGTCACAGACAAATGATAAATCAGTTGGCTTATAAAACTCCAAGTAATGCACACAAAATGTTTTCTGTGTTCTTTTGACATCTTAGTTCATAATCCTCGAGGAGAACATATAGATTTGTCAATTCTACACTTAGCTTCTCAGAGCAATTGGTTTAGTTTCTACTAAATTGCTGAAGAAAACATACAGTTGAACAAAGGTGGCTTTATACAGAATGCATATATGTTATAGAAATATCTCGAAGTCTGGCTCAAATTTTAATGTGGAATATATAATAAAATGGGAAAAGTAGGGGAGAAGGCAATAGATTTTATGAGATGTTTTATAATAAATCTCAAAACAGGAGCTGAACAAGGAAAACAGCAATAAACTAACCAAAGAGGACGGGGGAAAGATTATGAGGTTTCAGTCCTACACAATGAACTACAGGCAACTATGGAATCCTGAGAGAGGAGGGCATGTCTTCTCCATACCAATTAATTACCCAATACCATATGGTCAGCCATGAAAACGTATGGGGGATATTTAACAGACTGAGCAGATTATATTATGAAATACATATGTGTACATGAAAACATACATGCCCATAATAAAAATTAATGAAAAGAGAGTTTATGAATGTGTAAGAGAGCAAAAAGGGGCATTTGGGAGAGCTCTGAGGGAGGAAAGAGAGGGAAAAATAATGTCATTGCATTATATTCTTTTTGTCTTTTTAAAATTATTATCATTTATTACAATGTATTCAATTTGTATCCCAGCTGTGGCCCCCTCACTCATGTCCTCCCAATCCTACCCTACCTCCTTCTTCTCCCCCTATGCTCCTCCTCTAGTCCACTGATATGGGAGGTCCTCCTCCACTTCTATCTGACCCTAGCCTATCAAGTCTCATCAGGTCTGGTTGCATTGTGTTCCTCTGTGGCATGGCAAGGCTGCACCTCCCAGAGGGAGGTGATAAAAGAGCCTGTCACTGAGTTCCAGCCAGAGAAAGCCCCTGGTCCCCTTATTAGGGAACCCATTTCGAGGCTGAGTCTATGGGCTACATCTTAATTGGGGTTTTAGGCCTTCTTCATGCATGGTCCTTGGTTGGGGTATCAGTCTCTGCAGGGCCCCTAGAGCTCAGGTTTTTTTTTTTCTGTCCCCTCCAGGTCTTTCTGTCTCCCTTCTTTCATAAGATTCCCTGCACTCTGCCAAAAGTTTGGCTATGAGACTCGGCTTCTGCTTCAATACCTCAATCAGTAGAGTCTTTCGGAGGCCCTCTGTGGTAGGCTACTGTCCTGTTCCCTGTCTTCTCCGGCTTCCAACATTCTATTCCGTTTGTCCTTCTGAAAGAGGATTGTGTATCTTTCCTAGGGTCTTCCTTGTTGTTTAGCTTCTTTAGGAGTATAGATGTTAGTATGACAAAAATGAAAGAATTTCTACCCCTGTAGAATAAGCATAAAAAAGAAAAATAAGACAAGTGATTAAATGTGCACCAACCCCAGGACTGAAGATGTACAGAAGATCAAGAAGTAAAGACTAAAGAATCAGCTAGGAAAAAATAGTTACATAATTGTCAAAAATTTGTTGAATTAATGGAAAACTTAATATAAAAATAGTTAAGAAAGGAAACATAAAATTCAAGGCAAGTATTAGCTTTAGCAGATTAAGAAAATTTGTGGAGGGAAAGTTAATGGTAGAGTAATGTTTTTTAAGAGAGTGTACTGTGTTGACTAGAGGAGCAGGTGTAATGTGGTAGAGGAACACAGGTGTGGAACAGAGATGCTTGATTCAGAATTAAGCTCCATAACTTGCTGTATTTTCTAACAGCCTCAATGGCTTGTCTTCCTAACCAAGGCATTAATAGTGATTTGAAGAGGAAGTGATTGAACAGACACACCATACCAATAACATGGCTCTGCATAAGGTAAAGTGGAAATGAAAAAAAAATTGTTTATATGTTCATTTACTTGTTGCTAATAATGTTGTTCTAGTACAATTTCTGTTGCTGTCATATAACACTAAATAAGAACAAAACACTGAGAAAACAAGAGCTTGTTTGGTTTACAAGGCCAGGGTATAGTCCATTATTGAATGGGTGTCAAGAAACTCAAACAACTAGTCACATCATATCCACAGTCAAGAGCAGAGAAAATTTACAGGATCTTTGCTTACAAGGTTTTGCTCAGCTGCCTTTTTCACTTTTATAAATTTCAGGATGTTATACTTTTTTACATAACTGTTTGTTTCTCAGATTCTCAATGATCCTGGGAATTACACATATAATTGAGCCTCTTTCATATTTGTTTAATAATAAGCTTCACAACACAATGACTGAGAAGTTATTACTCCAATTTTAACCCTCAAAGGTAATTTCATTTTCCATCAGTGTATATCTTAGCAATACTTACATTTTGTAACTTTACTGCTCCATCTCCATCTCTTGATGCTACTTAGACCTCCTTCATAGCTGAATCCTCGTTCCCTGACTGGCAAGAAATTCAGCCCTAGTATTTTCCCTGTTCAGAGATCGCTATAACCTGCTTTATTGGTATTATCAGGGGCAGTTGAGAAGATTATAAAACATTGAAACAGGAGACTCTCAGAACAAGGATTACAACTATATATGGCGATATAGAAATCAGCTTTTGAATTACATAACAACCTTATGCCTACATCAGGACACCATGATTAGGGAAATGGGCTGCCTGAAATGGGCTGGTCTTTCTATAGGAATTAAAAATCAAGACAATCTATGGAAATACATCCACTGTTGGACCAACTATTCTAGGCAACTCATGAATTGAAGCCTTATTCTCAGGTGATTCCAGGTTGACATCAAGTTGGCATTTAAATTTTAGAAATTACAGATGGTTGATCATAAAATTCTCAAATATATAATCCAAAATCATTAAGAGATAAAAATAGTCCATTCTTATTTACTTTCCCCATTTCTGTTATATTATATAATTGGATCCCTGGTTATTTCTACTGACTACTAAATTAAACACACACACACACACACACACACACACACACACACATATATATATACACACACACAGAGAGAGAGAGAGGAAGAAATACATCTAATTAACTCAAAGCATTGTTAGTCTCCGCTGTCCTATGCACTTTTCACATTTCTTCTTCCTTTCCAACATTAAAAAAAAAAGGTTTCCTTCATTTTTTTTCATTGATAGCATGTGTGTGTTTCTCTTTACTGTTACCACATCCCAAATTATATAAACAATAAAGAGGACTCTAGAAGGAATTTCCTGTGTACGGTACAGATGCAACACCTGTCAATTAAAAAAAAAAAACAGCAAAAATAATAACATGGCTATGGCTGAGGTGGGAAAAAGGTGGGACATCCAGCAGACAGAAAGGATACTGGGTTAGAGCCAGGGACCTGAGATGTGAGGAGAAAGGACACAGGTAAACAACCACATGGCAAAATGTAAATTAGTTCAAATGGGGTATAGTAAATTATGAGCTAGGTCTTTGTAAAATAATAATTGAGTCTTATGTGTTTATTCCAGGATCTTGGGGACTGGAGGAAAAACCTCCTTCCTATAACAGCGGAATTTAGCAGAAAGAGGATAGAGTAAGACCTAACAGTATTTGTTTCTTTGTATGCATAAATGTATTGCAAACGGGGACAAGTCCTGTTAAGAGTTTGTAACATTCCAAGTAAATACTGAGGAGAGAACAGTGAGAATGGGATGGGTCAGTCAGATGGTCCCATGCTCTCTTCCACATTAAATTCAACACAAGTTAGCATGAGCCAGAGCATTCCTCTTGTATTGCAGCTCTTCCCTCAGCACAGAAAAACAAACAAACAACAGAAACTAACAAAGAAAACCATTTCTTTTTACTTCTGACATCATGGCATTGTATAGTTTCCATAGGTTTGATTTCTCTCTCATTTAAAAGGATTGCTGACAAATTGATAGTGTGAGGTCAGAGAACAATTTGCATTCAGGGCTTGACAAAGCTCTGTAAAACCAGATTCTCCACAGAGGAGGAGAGAGATAGATCAAGTATGCACAGTTAGAGTATGCTTCTAACTTGTCAGTTGTTTGTCTGATCTCAGGAAACTAGAAGTAGAAATTTATGGACAACAAGTGAAGACAGCAAACATTTGCATCCCGCTACTGCAGACTCCTCATAAATGCATTTTAAGAGGAGGATGTGGAAGATGTAGAAACTCTACTGAGATTGAATAGGTAAGGCCTCCCATTATTAAAGTTGTCCATGTAATAGTGATAAAATTACATTATCCTGTGTGTGGGTTTGCTGTCTTTCTCCTTCCTATGGTTTCACATTATGATGCTTTTCACCCTTGGCATCAGTATGTATTCTATAAAAGCTTTACTTAACACACATATGAGAAACCAGAGAAGACATTTAGTCCATCTGTTTGTTGAAATCAACTACTAAATGTAAGTAATACAAAGAACAACTTCAAAACAAATAACTAACATTGCAAATCTCACTGCCAACAGTTCCTGAAATCAGGTACTGCTTCCCACACTGTCTCACATGTTTTAGTTCATGCATGCACCTGTAAAGACATCACACACACACACACACACACACACACACACACACAAACACTCTCACACACAAACAAACACACACACAGCTTTTAAAACAATTTTCATTTTAGCTGTCTCAGACTTTCATACTAATTCTTTAGAATTAGGATAAAGGATAAACCTTTATCCTCAGGGTTGAATTAACACTTGTTTTTAGTTTTTTGTTATGTCTTTTTTCTTTCTTGAAAGCTATGCCTTTTCACTTTCCGCATGATCAAATTAAAGCATTCACTTTTAAGTCAAGCACTCTTCATGCACTGGATAAGGGTCAACTGGATAAATACAGCATTTCTGAAGCGCCAAAACACAACATTTTCAAAACAAGAAAACCCAGAAGTAGTAAGTACTGGAGAAAGTAAGGACTGAAAAAAAAAAGTCTCAGAGTCAAGAGCACAACACGTACTGCTCTTGTCTGCAGTTCCCAGAATCAATGTCTCGTATTGGGTCGTGTACAACTGCCTATAATTTCAATTCCAAGGAATCAGACTTCTCTAACCCACACAGGCTTCCCCTTCATATGTACAGTTTCTTACACACACACACATTCACATAAACAAACAAACAAACAAAACAAACACATACACATACACACTAAAACTAAAGGAAATTTTTAAAATATTCATTAAAAGAAAGTTTTAGACTAGAAAGATGGTGTGGATTTCTAAGCATGAATTATCTTCTACAACCATATAACGAAGATGTACATGTACTGGCAAACTAAATCACACAATTAATACTAAAACATTGAATATACAAATGATATAAAGTGTTTTTTATGGAAATTGAAATATGAAGTAATTGACTCAAGGGTACGTGGTGAGTAAATGTTCTTCATAGGATGAGTTATTTTAAACCTATATAAAAATAAAATCATGTGCGTTTGAATTAGAAGGCTGCTGGCTGGATCCCTGGTGATTTAGTGCAATACAAGGAAACCAGCAGAGCCTACATTTTTTATAGTATATTCCTAGTTGTATTTCTGTAACTAAACTATTATCTGGGCATTTTCAAACAGCGTAAGGTTTTCAGTCTCTGAGTCATGATTATAACTTCATGTTTCCACTTCCCTGTTTTCTTCCATTTTTCCTACTGCCTGGGAAATGGAGAACATGGGACAAACTTCTAAATTTCATCCCTGGGCATGTTAGACTTGGCATTCTTTATCAACTCAAACCTCTCATGGAAGGCACCAATAAGCTTCCCAATTTTAGCCATGCTATCTTCAAGCTCTTTATCTACCAGTTATACTAAATAACTCACAAGCAAACAGAACTATAAGGACTTGCTTTTAAAATGCTAAGAACTTTTTCATTATGAATACAAGGAAATTTGATAATATACATTGACAGCCATAAAATTATCTTCAGACTGTTCTCCCTCTAGGAAATAGTATTGAAATAAAAGTTAAAACAAAAAATAGACAAGCCTCACATGATTGAAGCAATGAGTGCAACAGAAAGTAAGGAAAAAATAGTGTCCACTTAACCAAAGAACACCTACTTTGTTTGTTATGCGGTGTGGTTTAGGAGCAGTAGACATTTGTCACCACTATTTTGAAAGCTCGCCTTCCATTTTGGTAGGAAGGCTTTCCTCTGAAGAGTCAATATTTCCCATTGAGCTCCGTTTCTCTTATGTTAGAATATATTCGAAATATAAACAATCCTCGGGAGAATTGTTGGGAAACTGCTGCTTAATTAGAGTCCAAAACAAACAAATTATATTTGAAACTCTGAAGTGTGTCTTATTTACAAGCTTGGCTTTTTTTTTAAATTGAAAATAGAGTCTTCTCTCATACAATATATGATGACTTCTGTTTACCCTCCCTTCACTCCTCCCAGCATTCCTCCCTCCCTCTTCCCCAGATTCACTCCCACTCTCTCTGCCTTCAGAAAAAAAAAAAAGAAAGCTTCCAAGAGACAACAACTAAACATGGCAAAAGAAGAGACAATAAGATAGGGCAAAAGCCCTCATATCAAAGCTGGGCAAGTTAACCCTACAGAAGGAAAAAGTCCCAAGAGCCCTGGCAAAGGGCTTAGAGACACAGACCCCCCCCCCTCCCATTTTAGAACTCCCACAAAAACACTGAGCTAATAGCTATAACATATGCAGAGAATGAGATGCAGATCTGTGCCGGATTTACGCCTGCTGCTTTGGTCTCTGTGATCTCTGCTTAATTGATTAGGTGGGTCAGGTTCTCCTGGTGTCCTCAGAATCTGAGTATAGTTCCTCTTCCTCTCTTCTGGGGCTTCCTGGTGGACCCGACAGAGACCTCCAATTTACATTCTTTCTCTTCAGAAGGACTGACAGTGGGTATCTTGGTTACTCCTGTCTCACACTTTCCTCCATTAAAGTCCTGAAATAATTCACTACAAACTGCAGTATTTAGAGTTGCTTTGTCAGTCTTTTGAATTAGAGGTAAGAACTGTAGAAGAAACAATATTGGATAAAACTGACATTATTTCTAAAACAGAATTGTTGGAAAAGACAAAACAGATCATTATTTCATTGCACATTACACACCATTTTTATGAGGAATAAAATTATAAAATATAAACCTTTAAGTCATTCTAGATTACAATTAAATTACTTGTTCCTTAACTCCATATGCAAGGAGACACTCATAATATCACAAAGGAATATCACAAAATATCAAATGTAAAACTGTTTTTGTTTCCAATGTAGACTAGAGTAACTAAACAGCATTTGTATGAAAGCTAAATTGCTATATATTTTCTTTAGTTATTAGTTGTGAAATATAGGTGCCAGAATTAAGATGCTGTTTCACTGGGGAAAAAATAAAATTATAACACATAGAAGAACAGAAAAAAAGTCAAAATAGCTTAACTACACAACCTAATGCTTCTCTAGTTTCCTGTCTCCATAGGAGCTCAGATATCCCAGAATCAAAGTCATACACTATTTCCCTACAGTGTATATACATGAAAGTGTCTGCACATACCCATACTTATGAACTCTGTGTTTATGGATAGATGCTTGTACATAATCAATTCTATTTTCTCAGATGAATGTTGTTTATAATATTTAAGAATATTTTTTAAATTAAAATTTTTATATTAATTACAGTTTATTCACTTTGTATCCCAGCTGTAGCCCCCTCCCTCGTTCCCTCCCAATCCCACAAGCCCCTCTCACATGCCCCTTACAAACCCCTCCTCACAAACCCCTCTCCACATCCACTGAAAGGGGAGGTCCTCCTCCCCTTCCATCTGATCCTAGTTTATCAGGAATGGCTGCATTGTCCTCCTCTGTGGCCTGACAAGGCTGCTCCTGGCTCAGGGGGAGGGGAGTCAAAAAGTCCGCCACTGAGTTCATGTCAGAGAAAGTCCCTGTTACCCTTACTAGGAAACATACTTGGATACTGATCTGTCATGGGTTACATCTGAGCAGGGGTTCTAGGTTGTACCCATGAATGGTCCTTGGTTGGAGTATCAGTCTCAGAAACTAAAGGAAAATAGCACTATACTTTACCTCCATGACTGCACAGCATTAAATTGGAGAATATGGGAAATGACTTCTTTAATTCATTCCAAAGACATCGCTTGTATGCATAAAGTTAATTCTATAATTTTAATGCCGATTTCTCTACCGCCAATATCTTGTTGCCTTCCTTGTTCTGAGACTCTCCTGTCTCAATGGTGTGTTAATACTACTCCACAGTTCTCTCTTATATGCCACCAACTAAGCAAGGGAGAGCCAGATTTTCCTGCCAGCCTGGGGGGGATTTAGGAGAGGAATTAGGGGGTTAAGCTAGGGCAAATGTCCAGCAGAGACCAAGAGAAAGAGCTCAGCAAAGGAAGCTACAAAGTGCAAGTACCTCTTGGTGCATGTTGGGAGGAAGCCAGATTAGCTTAGAGAGTTAAGAATGGAGTTTAAACTGTTTAGTTCTCCTGCTGTGAAGCTAGTTAAAATAATATAATGAAGTATCAATTATTTGTGTGATAGTTGGGTTGAGGAACTTAGAAACAAAGAGTTTTATGAAAATAACTTTAACAATCGCTGACAATATACACATCCACAGTGGACCAAGTGCATCATGAGGTAATTGAAGCATTTCAGATCAATAAGGTAGAATGTAATCCTAATACTTAACAATTAAAAAAATTAACTATAATTAACTGCAACATTAATACCTCCCCCGCCTCCCCTAAACCCATCCATATAACCCTCTCCCTACTTCTTCCAATGCATGGCCTCTTCTTTCACTCTTATTATATGCATATATGTATATGTTTATATGCACACATAGATTTTTTTTCTTTTATTGAAAATAGATTTTTATCTCACATCAGCATTTCTCAACCTCTGAGTTGCAACACCTTTGGTTGTTTGATGATCTTTTTCACAGAGGTTGCCAAAAATCATTAGAAATGTCAGTTATTCTCATGATTCATAACAATAGCAAAATTACAGTTATGAAGTAGAAACAAAAATAATTTTATGGTTGGGGGTCCTACAACATAAGGAAGTGTATTAAAGCATCACAACATTAAAAAAGTTGACAATAACTATCTCACATAATACATTTTTATTATAGTTTCCTCTCCCTCCACTTTGCCCATTTCCTTCAAGCCTCCACTCCCATCTGGATTCCCACCCCCAACACACATACACACACCTTTTCTTTTGCATCTCATCAGAAAAAAAATGTCTAAGAAATAATAATGAAATTAAATAAAGTACAATAAGAGAAAAACAAATGAGTGAGAGTAGTTAAAATCAAACAAACACAAGGAAAAAAATTCCAAGGAAAGGTACATGAAATAGATACAGATACAAAGACATACTACTTTCCATACTCAGAAATCTCATGAAAACATTTTACTGGAAGCCATATTGTACAAACAAAGGACCTCAAGAATACTGTTTGTATGTGTGTATCTGTAAATAAAATGAAATAAAATAAAAGTAAGATAAAATAATATATATATATATTGAGAGAGATGTGATACAAAGTGAATAAATTGTAATAAATTAAAAATTAAAAATCTGTGATACAACATTATGTGACAATGAACCTCCAAATATGCCATTGAGTTCTTTTTCTGTTGGCCGTCTACTGAGCAGGCCTATTTCTATCCTTAAAGTTCTGTGGGGTTTTTGTTTGTTTGTTTGTTTTTGTTTTTTTCCCCCAGTGAGACTGCTCTGGAGAAAATTAAATTATCATTTGTAAATGGCTATTAATTGAAGATAGATTCTGGATTAAGCAGGGGGGCGATGTGTCTACTTCTTCCATCCCAAGAGCCCCATCTAGTGCAGACCAGCGATTGAGTTCATGTGCATTGATCCTGTGGCTTTGGAAAGACTTGTTTAATGGTGTTCTCCACCCCTCCAGCCCTTAAATCCTCTGACTGCTGTACTACAGTGTTTCCTGAAACTGGAGGGAGCAGATTAATGGAGACATTCCATTTAGGACTGAGTTAATGCAAGGTCTCCCATTGTCTGCATAATGTCGGTCTGTTGGTCTGGGTGAAGATTCTTATCTATTAAAGGAAGAAGCTTCTCTAACAATGTGTGAGCAAGGTGCTAATCTATTGATATAGCAAAATGTCTTTACAAATCATTTTATTGCTAATGTTGCAGGGTATTGATCACACTTTGAGCCTAAGATTGTGTTATTTACTGGAAAAAACCTGTTTCTAGCCCTAGCACACACCTTTAACCCAATTGCTTTCTGCTTGAATATTTTACACAGGATTAAATAAAGTAAACTATATATCAAGATGAGAAGCAAGCAACCAGTTTTCAGGAAGTGAATATAGGATTATTTTTAAAAGTACACAGAAGGTAAAACTAAGTCAGGAAGATGGATGGAGATATGTACAAGAAGTAGAATTGAGGGACTTTTAGTTTGAAAGAGGAGTCTTGTTTGATATGGTGAAGGAGAAGGGGGATTCCTTTTGACACATCAGCTGAGGAAGAAGGTCAGTTGGGTGCTTTCTCTGCTTTGCTGAGCTAGCAGGCTATCATTCCAGCATCTGGTTTCTGAATCTTTATTGGTAAAATCAAACACTTGAGATTTTGTTAAAGACAACATGTGTTGGGCTGATAAACACCACAACTGAAAACACAATCTCTGGGTTCAAAGTGTGATCAAATATCCTGCAACATGCTATATTATAGTTTTTGGCCCATGTTCTTGGAATATGTAGTCTCAGATTCTTGGTTCCCAATTAATGTTGGACATGGGTTCTATCTTGTAAAATGACTCTTACGTCAAATCAAATATTGGCTGGTTACACACACAAAATTTGTGCCACAATAGTCAAGAGATATTTTTCAGGGTGGATACCATTGTAGATCAAGAGTTTGCAGCTGGGTTGGTGTTTGATTGCACAGAGTGCTTTGCAGTACCAAAAAAACACTAGAATGTAGAATGTGGAAGAGTGTAGAGTGTAGAAGAATGTAGAGCATAGGATGTAGAGTAGAGAGTTTAGAATATGGAATTTAAAATTCAGTGAAAGCTCTCTGTAGAGGTACCAGCTTGACTTCTCCATGTTCAATGAGACATGTAGGTGTCTTCAGCAATGCAGGCTTGCCATCAGCTTGTGGGTAATATCCACATGTCTTAGGAACATCCTGGATTATTTGGGGACTCTCATGGGAACACGTTGGCCAACAACTTAATTATATTCAACCCAATCCGGTACTGGGCTTCTCATTTGTTGAAAAGAGATGTCCAGTTGGACATACCACATCTCTATTATTTGGCAGTTTCATACAGATGCTCTTCAAATGTATATGTAAATGAAACTTTATGATATTTGAAAATTTACTAACTGTAGTCTCCCATTTATTTAGATAAGATCAAATGATTGTTGACTACACAATAAATGAAATTTTCTTCTTTCCATACTTATCTGAAAATAATTTATCTTTGATTATTTACTCAATTAGCAATGATAAAGAATGTTTGTGAGAACTTTCCTGCACAGTGTACACATTCCAAGACACACATTTATGTCTGAATATTCTGACCTGAATTAGGACTCCATTCAATCCTTCCTACCTGTCAGAAATGATAATTTCCTGGCATGACTGTGTGGATATGAGTTGAGGAAGAAAATGTACTGGACCTCAGCAATGAATTGAGATAAAAATATGGCTTTAAATAATATTTTATTTGCTTACCTTATTTAAAAAAATCCTGCTTTAAAAATTAAAATAGCGTTAGCATCCTAATCTAGTAGTCTGAAAATTTATATATATATATAAATATATTTTTTCTTTTATCTTTGGACACGTTTTGAAATGTTGATCTGAACATTTTCAATTTACAGATCATTATGAAGTGAAATAAATCAAATCCAGCCACCTGGTTCAGCCTTTATGACCACCTCAGGGCTAACTTTCAGTGTCGTCATCACATTTCCTCTGATTTTCTCTTCTTTCCCATCAGCCGCTTATCTGTACAGTACAAGATTCTCTTGGATATTGGTAGATGGAAGTCAAAGCTGTCTTGAAGTTGGATAAGGAAATATTGTTCCGAGACTTTATTGATTTCTTACTGAAAAGTAACAATTTCCTTAAGTTAAAACTTAAGCACAATTCTTAGTAGTACCAACTGTCCTTGTGAGATTTTCGTCAATAAAAATGATAAAGTTCTATTAAATACTAATTTGGGACATCACTACATGCTAATTCCATCAGCTATTAGGTTTATCATTAAACCTCTGTCTTAATCTTAAAAAATCTGTAATAACACATATAATACAAAAACACTGGGGGGCCAAGATGGCGGCAACGGGAGAACACTGTGTCTGAGAAGAGGGACAGCACTCTCTGTGCAGCAAACAGGAGACTGAACTCTGGGCCCTGAAACTACAGCGAATCGTGTTTCCCAGGTGAGGAGAGGCTCCCACGACGTGGGAATTGGTCGGGTCTACTCTCCAGCCACCCAGCCAGAACCCAGAAGAGATCCGGAGTAACACGGGCATTGGGTCTCCGGGCCATAGGCGCATGCCTGCGTGTCCTGATCACTTTCCCAGGCTGATTGGTGGGCACAAGGGTGACAGAAACTGAGAGTCCCAGTCGCAAGAAAACCCCACGGGGAAGGAAAGTTACAAGACTGATCACGGGTCACCCAGTCTTTCCCTGGAAGGTCTTGCTGACTGTGGGTTCCCGCCGCCATTACAACTGAGCTCCCACCACACGAGGAGAGCAGCTGCATGCCCAGCTCAAAATTCCTACTCCCTCTTGGGAGGAGGCAGGAGGCGTCCAGCAGAATCTGCCACAAACCACATTGTCTGTACCCCAACCTGAGATCGGGGCTGAGAAAACCCAATCCTTTCAGCACTCCCCCAAATGCCACCATAGCCCTGCTGCAGCACAGTGGAAGGATAAAGGGGCTCAGAGCAGCATCACCGAGCCAGGACCCCAGTGCTGCCAGCTGCTCCTAGCAAACAAACTTCAGCTCGGGATCTGAGACTATGGTCATTCAACATGTCTGAGACTCTCCTGGGTCCAGTGCAATAAGGTCTATCACCAAGTCCTAATACCAGTGCCCCCCCCCGATCCCTGGCAGAGAAACCCTGGCTCAGGATGAGACTTAGAAGTCCCAAACCCTTCTGGCACTCCCCTGAGAGCACCACCCTAAGCTTGCCCTCGCAGAGGGGAAGGTCAGAGGGGAAGGACAGAGAGGCAGCCTGCCACAAGACACAGGACCCCCTCTCCAGATCACCCACACCCCTGGCAGAGAAACCCAAGCTCTGGATCTGAGGACACTCAACCTACCTGGTACTCTCTCAGGATCAGCAAACATAGGTTCTATTGCCAGGCTGCTTCTGGCAGAGAAATCTTGGCCCGGGATACGGGATTGAGAACACTCAACCTAACTCTTTCCCGCTCTACCCCAGGACCAGATGCCATAACCCTCCTGGCAGAGGGAAAGGACAGATAAGCAGCACACAGGAAAGGTGGACACCAAGTCCTGCAGCCACAATGTCACAAAGCTGACTGTTAGTCTACCGGTACATTTCTGCAGCAGGACCAAATCAGAGAGTAGAGAGCAAGGGGAACCCCTGTGCATTCCAAGTGGTCCTGCAAGAGAGTGAGTGAGCCTTCTAGGCAGAGTTTGCCCTGGACCTAGGGCCTCTCCACAGAAGCAACCAGACAATGGCTTATCTGGAACCTTCCCTGTTTGTTTTTGGGTTCTGCAGATCAGACTGGTACTGTCTCTCTCTGGCGTCTGGAGAGTTCTTCAGTGAGCTGAGAACTCTCAGCGTGTGCTGAGGACTGGCTG
>REGO01000656.1:528989-566992 GCA_010120015.1 Rhombomys opimus | reverse complement strand
GGCCTCTGCTCTCTGGTTTGGCCCTGCTTCTTAGATGTGCCCCGCCAGTTCTGTGGTGCTGTCACTGCCAGGTTCTGAGGTCTTGCTGCTGCTGGAGATTTCAGGGTGGTCACGTCAGTGGTGAACGGTGTAACCAGGCTCTCTCTGTTCTCTGGTTTGGCCCTGGTTAGTCATAAACTGGAGGGCTGTTGTGTCCGGACAGGTCAGTGCTGCCCCGCCGCCAAGTCCCACTGTAACTGGTGACTGGGTCGCTAGTCCCGATGCTTTCTGGGAAGTCCTGGGGTCTCTTCACTGTGCTCTCCAAGCTTGGGAGGCCCAGCACCTGGTGTATCTAGGTTGTATGACGTTTCTGCCTGGTTTAGGTGAATATATGGCGTATTCTCTGTCACTGCGGGATTGGGCGGGCCGTACCGTCACTGGTGGCGATCCTGCAGAGCTAGTATGGCGTCCAGCAGACTCGGGCCCTGGGGGGATGGTGGAGCAGCCGCGCAGATCTGGGACTCCGGGACACGTACTGCTGATCTTTGCCTGCTGCTAAAGGGCTTGGAGCTCTGCCCCAGCGGCTGTATACCTCAGGCAGTTAGGTCTGCTCTGAGAAAGACCAGTCAGCTGTGCCGCTGTGCCAAGGTGGAGCGAGTTCTGGGGGAGGGGAGTGCCGCGAGATCAAAGGGCCGTTTCTCTCCTTCCCCAAACAAGTCCCTGGGTGACCCGAGACCAAAGTTTTCACCTCCTGTGATGTTCCCTGTCGGTCTAGAAATCTCCACCGTTGTCTTCCTGGGTTAGAGGTCCTTCCATTCACCAACTCAGAAGTTCAGGTATACCACCGCTCAGAAACTGTGTGTGCTCGTCCCCATCTTGGCTCCGCCCCCCCCCAACTCAATTCTTTACAGACCTTGAAAAAAAAGATTCTCAGCTTCATATGGAGAAACAAAAAACCCAGAATCTCCAAAAGAATCATGTACAACAACAGATCATCTGGAGGTATCTCCATCCCCGATCTCAAGCCATAATACAGAGCAATAGTAATAAAATGCATGGTGTTGGCATAGGAACAGAAAGAAGGATTAATGGAACGGATAGAAGACCCAGAAATGAACCCACATACCTATGAATACTCGATATTTGACAAAGAAGCGAAATCCATTCAATGGAAAAAAGACAGCATCTTCAAAAATGGTGCTGGTTCTACTGGATGTCTCCAAGCAGAAAAATGAAAATAGATCCATATTTATCACCCTTCACAAAACTAAAGTACAAGTGGATCAAAGACCTCAACATAAAACCAGATACTTAAATCTGTTAGAAGAAAAAGTGGGGAACAGCCTGGAACTCATTGGCACAGGAGAAAACTTCCTGAACAGAACACCAACAGCACAGGCTTTAAGAGCAACAATCAATAAATGGGACCTCATAAAACTGAAAAGCTTCAGTAAAGCAAAGTACACCATCATCAAAACAAAACGACTGCCTACAGATTTGGAAAGAATCTTCAGTAACCCTTTATCTGACAGAGGACTAATACCCAGTATATACAAAGAACTAAAGAAGCTGAAAAGCACCAAACCAAGTAATCCAATTAAAAAACGGGGAACAGAGCTAAACAGAGAATTCTTGACAGAGGAATATCGAATGGCAGAGAAACACTTACAGAAATGCTCAACCTCATTAGCGATCAGGGAAATGCAAATCAAAACAACCCTGAGATTTCACCTCACACCCATCAGAATGGCCAAGATGAAAAATTCAAGTGACAACACATGCTGGAGAGGTTGTGGAGAAAGGGAAACCCTCCTCCACTGCTGGTGGGAATGTAAACTGGTATAACCACTTTGGAAATCTATCTGGCACTTTCTCAGACATTTAGGAATAGTGCTTCCTCAAGACCTAGCTATACCACTGCTAGGTATATACCCAAACTTTGCTCAAGTACACAAAAGGGATACTTGATCAACCATGTTTATAGCAGCTTTATTTGTAATAGCCAGAACCTGGAAACAACCCAGATGTCCATTAAGGGAGGAATGGATAGAGAAATTGTGGTATTTTTACACAATGGAATACTACTCAGCAATCAAAAAGGAGGAAATCATGAAATTTGCAGGCAAATGGTGGGATCTAGATAAGATCATTCTGAGTGAAATATCCCAGAAGGAGAAAGACAAACACGGTACATACTCACTTATATAGACCTATAAGATATGATAAACACAATGAAATATATACACCTAAAAAAGATAATCAATGGAGCAGACATGGGGTAAGATGATCAATCCTCATTTATAAGACAGATGAGATGTGCATTGAATGTATGACAGGAGTCTACTGAGGGCATTGAAAGATTCTAATAAGCAGTGTTTTCAATGCAGATACAAAGACTCATGACCAAACCTTCGGCAGAGTACAGGGAATCATAGGAAAGAAGGGGAGTTAGTATGGTGGGTAAAGGATAGGAGCTCCACAAAGACCAAATATATCTGGGCACAGGGTCTTTTCTGAGACTGACATTCAACCAAGGACCATGTATGGATATAACCTAGAACCACTGCTCAGATATAGCCTGTGGTAACTCAGTAACCAATTGGTTTCCCATAGTGAGGGGAATAAGGACTATTTCTAACAGGAACTCAATGGCTAGCTCTTTGCCCTCCCCACCCCAGAAGGGAGGAGCAGTCCTATTAGGCCACAGAAGAGGACTTTGCAGCCAGTCCTGAAGATACCTGATAAAACAGGATTGGATGAATGGGGAGAAGGTACCCCCCATCAGTGGACTTGGTAAGAGGCAAGGTGGAGATGAGCGAGGGAGGGTGGGATTGGGAGGGAATGAGGGAGTGGGATACAGCTGTGATACAGAGTTAATAAAATGTAACTGATAAGAAAAAATAAAATTAAAAAAGTACATCAACCAAAGGAAACAAAACAAAGCAAAACAAAACACTGTTTTATTTTACCCTGTGTTGTGTTTCATGTGATAAAAATTATTTTAATAAGCAATATACATATATCATAATATTGAATTATTTGTGTTTCTGCATTTACAGGTGGCTGTATGTTTGATGAAAGAGATTAGCATATGGATAACATCACATCAATTACCTTGAAATCCATCAATTAATTTATTAGTGAGTTCTCTGAGAGCACTTACAACCATGACGAGGCAACAAGAAAACCAAATTTTTAATTACATTTTCATCATTGAGGTTTTCATCTGATTTTCCAGTTTTAGAATGACATTTTAGTTTTCCCCTGGGGAAAACAGGCAGTTCAGAGGCAAAAAAAAGGAAAGACTATGGCAACACAGTATCTTCCTTTACATGTTTCCTAACCAGCATCAGGCCCATAGTAAGATAGAACTAACTTTCAACTTAGTGACAACTCCAATAGAGGAGTTGCCTTCTGTAAACTGGTAATATATTGTATGGCCCAGTAAATGGCCTACTACACCCCATTAGGTAGAACTACAGAAGATGTGGAAAATAGACTAGTGATACAGGATTTAGTTTGCATGCATGAAGAGCTAGGTTAAATTTCCACCATTAAACAAGCCTGAAAAATAGTCTTAGTGAGACTATGTTTGATTGATATATTCATGTGTTTAACAAATATTTACCTAATTAATTTTAGACTGTGTAACAAATCCTCTTAATGGTGATAAATAAAACAATTATGTATTCTGTATATTAAAACATGTGCTGTCATATAATATACTTAATAAATGGGTATTATAGTTCATGATGAAGACAAAGATTAAATACATTGATGAAAATGAATACAATGAATACAATATTCAAGAGAGTTTCAAAAACAGTGTGTTGGAACTCAGTGCTTAATTAGATTTTTCCAACTCATGAGCAGTATTAAAGATGATTTTCAGAATTCTGCTTCACTATTTAGAGGAATAGAACACAAATGAGAGAGACAGTTATCATTGGCAATAGGTAGATAACAGGCTTATTTCAAGATATTAGTAGAAATTAACTCCAGGTTGAAATTATACTACATAGACAGATTTAATTTTCACTTTTACTTTAGTTTTTTTTTGCTTTTCTCATTATAAATTGTTGATTGATTTGAACAGGACATTGTTATCTGTTAGATAGGTCAGGCCAAAACCCATATTAGCCTACAACTTGTTGGGAATACAAACATATGTCAGAATGTGTATCTTTTAGTTGGTGTCTTTTTTTTTTTAATTTATAATTACATAATTTTTATTTTATTGTATCTTTACTATAAGTTTGGAAGCTAACATTATACTCATTATTAATTTATAATAAATAGAAAACAATATAATCCATAGGATAAACTGAATTAAAATAATCAAATAATCATTGTATTAAATGGCTGTTGTCTTTCTATCATCAATAAAATGTTCATTTCTGAATTTGAGGTCACATGCCTGAGTTATTTTAGGACCTGTGAGATTCTTAATAATATCAATATTTTTAGGAAAAAGTAGTTTAATAACAATATTTCAAGTGTTTATTTTTAATGTGTTTTATGAGCAGTCTTAATACAGAGTAATCCTTATGGGCTTCTGTAAAGAGAGAGTTTCTCTAGGACAATGCTGTGAATAGAGACTTAATTTTAAAATCACAATTTCTAAAAATAATATACGTAAGAGTAGTCATTCTAAGGAATAAATGCCTACAGCCCTTAAAAATTCATATGAATAGCCAGAATTTCTAACCTGTTTGCCTTAAGAGGTACATCACTGGGAAGTTATTATCTTAGAGTCCTTATGCATGATTTTTTTTTTGCCTGTAACAACCACAATGTGGAATTACTTTCTTATTTCTATATTGAATGAACATATACAATGAAAATTATAAAATTAATGAGAGACTTCAACCTGCATCCATTCCACAAAATCATTTGTTGTACTTGCATTCCTTTGCAAAGAAGAGAAAGAGAGAGAGGCTGGAGATTAAGTATGTCAGATTATTAATTGAACTCTGCTCATCAACGTGAAGCAATTAACAATTAGTCAGGAAATCTAACCAACACCGGTCAGCAGCATTTAATTGTATACTGTCATATTTGACCAGAAATTGCTAGCTAATCTAATTCTCACTTCTCATACATCTACAGCTTACAAAAGTATGACCAACTAAGAAATCTAGTTATGCTCTTCTGATCAATCACAAAATGTACTCTCTTTCCACTTAAACTCATGCGTCCAGATGCAAAGATTCTCTCATCAGGGTGTTGTGAACTTTCTTTCTTTCTTTTTTGTTTTACACTTAGCTCATTTATTTACTTATTTATTTAATTATTTATATTTTTATTAAATTTTATTTTTATATTAATTACAGTTTAATTAATTACATTGTATCTCAGCTGTAGGCCCCTCCCTCATTCCTTCCCTATCCCACTCTCCCTCCCTCATCTCTTCCCTGCCCCTCTCCAAGTCCACTGATAGGGGACGTCCTCCTTCCCTTCCATATGACCTTAGCTTATCAGGTCTCTTCAGGACTGGCTGCAATGTCCTCCTCTGTGGTTTTCCTCTTTCGTGGGGGGAGGGGGGATCAAATTGCATTTATGTCAGAGATAGTCCCTGTTCCACTTACTAGGGAACCCACTTACTGAGCTGCCATGGGATACATCTGAGCAGGGGTTCTAGGATATATCCATACAATGGTTCCTGGTTGGAGAAACAGTCTCAGACAAGACCCCTGTGCCCAGATATATTTGGTCCTTGTGGTACTCCTGTCCTCTCCAGGTCTTACTAACTCTTTATTCTTTCCTATGATTCCCTGTACTCTGCCCAAAGTTTCGTTATCAGTCTCAGCATCTGCTTTGATACACCGCTAGGTAGAGTCTTTCAAGGCCCTCTGTGGTAGGCTCCTGTACTATTTCTTGTTTTCTCCTATTTCCAATGTCCATCCCATTTGTCTTTCTAAGTAAGGATTGATCTTCTTACTCCGGGTTCTCCTTCTTGTTTAGCTTCTTTAAGTATACAGATTTTAGTATGTTTATACTGTCTTATAGGTCTAGTATCCACTTATAAGTGAATATATACCATGTGTGTCTTTCTCCTTCTGGGATACCTCACTCAGGACGATCTTTTCTAGATCCCACCATTTCCCTGCAAATTTCATGATTTTTTTTTGTTTCTAATTTCTGAGTAGTATTCCATTGTGTAAATGTACCTCAATTTCTGTATCCATTTCTCAACTGAGAGACATCTGGGTTGTTACCAGATCTGGCTATTACAAATAAAGCTGCTAAAAACATGGTTGAACAAAAGTCCTTATTGTGTACTTGTGCATCTTTTGGACATAAGCCTAGGAGTGGTATAGCTGGATCTTGAGAAAGCACTATTCCTAATTGTCTGAGAAAGAGCCAGATTGATTTCCAAAGTGTTGTACAAGTTTACATTCCCACCAGCAGTGGAGGAGGGTTCCCCTTTCTCCACACCCTCTCCAGCATGTGTTGTCACTTGAGCTTTTGATCTTAGCCATTCTGATGGGTATAAGGTGAAATCTCAGGGTTGTTTTGATTTGCATCTCCCTGATGGCTAAGGACTTTGAGCATTTCCTAAGTGTTTGTCTGCCATTCTATATTTCTTTACAGAGAATTCTCTGTTTATTTCTGTACCCCATTTTTATTAAATTTGATTACTTGATTTGTAGCTTTTAAACTTCTTTAGTTCTTCATATATTCTGGATATTAGCCCTCTGTCATATATAGAGTTGGTGAAGATCCTTTCCCAGTCTGTAGGCTGTCGTTTTGTTCTGATGACAGTGTCTTTTGCTTTACAGAAGCTTTTCAGTTTCATGCGTCCCATATATTGATTGTTGATCATGAACACAGTGAAAGATATGTTGGTATGTAATCCATTTGAAAGCAGAATATTCATATTGTGTATATAATGAAAATGGGTGAAACTAAATTACAGACTCATAGATTTTTGTCTAATATTATTTTTAAAAAAGTAAAAGGTTATTTATTCATCTTTAACCACATGAAAATGTGTGAAAACTAATAACTGCTCCATAAACTAAGGGGGAATGCATAAATGGCTGTTCACAAAGAATGTCCAGGTAAACAGTTGTGTTATAGGAGAAATTCACTGTATCAGATAATGAGTAATATATGCACATTTTATATGAAATTATAGGAGCATATTATATATATATATATATATATATATATATATATATATTTAGTTAGTTAGTTAGTTAGTTAGTTAGAAAAGTGTCACACGGAACCTCATCTGAAAATTATCTAATTTAAATGAGCTCTAAATATTCAAATAATGAAAATATAGTAAAGTAAACTAAGACTCTGCCCAATATGCTATTTATTTATTTATTTATCTTAGGGTTAGGTTTTATTTCAAAAGTATGAGTATTCAATACAACATGCCTTCATGTTGACAATGACTGTATTACACACAGAGAGGAGAACCCTCCAATAGCTGGCTGGTAATGGTCTGTCACAGTTTTGCTATAAAATATCTCCACTATGATTATGATTTTATTGATTGGTCCCCAGATGGCGGCATTATGTTGGAAGATTCTGAAACGTGAGGATTATATGGCTAGTTGGGTAAAGCAAATCCACTAGTAGTTCTTCATATATATATTTAAGACTGTTTCCTGTCTCATTCCTCTCTAAGACTATATGAGATATCTTAATCTATCCTTTCCCTCCACCAAGGTACAGTGAAAATTCTAGCCTAGGACACTCAAAATATTTCCCCTATTAAGAAAACTATGATTAGGTCTGGAGCGATGGCTCAGCCATTAAAAGATAGGCTCACAACCATACATACAGGAAACCTATGATTAGACATTTTGGTCACCAACACAAATTTAATAAACAGATTTTTTTTTTGGTCCAGAAATTTGATGTCATGGCTATGAGTAAACCTAATCTTCAGCACAAGGTTTTTAAGCCTTTGGCACTGGTTTGTGGAAGTCATTGGGAGGACTTTATTGTTACCTGCTAAAAGACAGCTAAAGTGTAGTTAGAAGAGAATAATGCAGAATCTGCTGAAAATTCAGAGGACCAGAATCCTGACAGATATGTAAACAGTAAAGGCTATATATGGCAACAATAACCACACTAGGGATTGAAATAAAAAGAATTTGTACTATATTTGGACCAAAAAATTAAACAAAACACTGTATTAATATAGTGTTAATAGCCCGCTCGTAAAAGGCTATTAAGATCCTTAAAGGTGAAGGTTAAATTAGTATAGAGAAAAAAAATTAAGGTGTTATTCAGACTTGCAGTAGTGATTATCCTGGCAGCTTTTAGCCCTGTAAATGAGACACTAAAGTCAGAGAAACAGGGATTTGGGTTTGTTGGTTTTCTTTTGTTTGTTTGTTTATTTCTTGTTTTTCAAGACATGATTTGATTGTGTTTTGGAACACTCTGTAGACTAAGCTGGCCTCCAACTCAATGATTTATCTGCCTCTGCCTCCAGAGTGCTGGGATCAACAATTTGTTTCACCCTCGTCCATACCTGAGAAGTAAGATTTATTTATTTATTTATTAATGTGCAAGTTGCCTAGAAAATGACAAAGGAGAATCTGTTTCAAAAGATGCATGAAAAGGAAGGTAAATTTGTAATTTGTAATTGGAAGACAAAAAACAAACAAAAAAAAAAAAACAAAAAAAAAAACTGGCCAGAAAACTCCAGTTACAGGACCTAAAGGCTAAAATCATAAATTCATTTGAAAGAATTTCCTTTGAGGCAAAAGCTCCTGTGACACTCTGGTCACACAGGCAACTTCAGGAAGATGAGGCACCTTTCCTAGGCTCTAGGAACAGAACTCAGGGGTTCCTAAAGAACAGACTGTGCTTTCAACCACTGAGCCATCTCTTACACCTGACATTTGTTAATGCCAGAAACCTTGCCAAAATAAAAATACATGATTAATTAAATTTTAATTTTAAAGTAATCATGCAACATTTTAAAGATTCATCATAAATATTGCCTGGAATGTACTTACACTAAAAATTATCATTCCTTCATTATCTGATATTTAAATTAAAGCATTTATTCTGCTTACTTCTGGCCATACTTCTTTGCAGAAGCCCTGATAAACAGCTAAATTTGCAGAATTTTAATTTATTGTTAAACTGAAGAAAATTGTAAATGTTCTCTGGCACCAAAACCATTTTATGAAAATAGTTTTAAAGTATGCTAACCTAGCTTATAAAATTCGAAAATGAGAAGGGTCTTTTCTTTTTACCACTTACATTCTCTTTAATAGGCAGGAGTACAGAACGATAACTGATACAATTTTATAATTATTTAAATTGTGGTAATTTTGGACTACATTCTGGCATAGTTCTAATTAATTTTGCCTATTTAGAATCAGATGACTCATTTTTTAAATGAAAAGAAAAGAATCATGGTCATTAGTAGATTGCTCGTGTTCTAGTGAATCTCCACACTCTTAACTGAGCATATGGGCACAAGTAATTAGATTTGGTGGGACAGAACCTCACACACACACGCGCACACACAGAGACCTGAGGTTTCTATGGCAGCATGCTGTTTAGGGACAGTTAGAGGGAATGTAGGAAACTGATATGATAAGAATACATTATGATATATATGTGGTGTCTCTGGATTGAAGAAAAGAGTAGGTGAGCAATCAAAGAGAACGAACAAGTAAGCAGCATTCCTCTATGGTTTCTACCTCAACAGTATCTTCACATTCCTGTATTGGGATATTGCTATGCCTTTTCTTGATGATGGGCACAAACCTAGAAGCTAAAATAAAACCTTTCTTCTTCTAGGTTGCTTTGTGGTCAGTGTTTTCTCATAACAATCAAAAATAAGCTATAACAATGATTTAGTTGTGGAAGTAACATGGTCATTATTAGTGCGGTGGTACTTAATCTTATTAGCAGATTGTACTTTACTGCCTTTAATATATAAAGTTAATGGAGCAGAATGCAGCAGAATGACAATGGTTGATTTGTCTTTAGTAAGACTTTCAAGGGTTGTTTGGTTTGTTTACGATTGAAGGAATTGTATAAAAAACAGTTAGGATTGGATATGAGTAGTCATGGTTATAGTCAGGTTTAGTATTAAGTATTTAGTAACCTGGATTCTTTAAAAGATCATGTATGCCTAAAGACTGGAAAGATGTAGGTTGGAGAGATGGCTAAGCACTTAAAAACTCATGGAGGGGTTCATTTTCCAGCACTAACATCGGGCTGCTCATAGATACCCCTTGCTCCACATGGAGCAGATAGAATATCTCATGAAGTCAGTGACAGTCTCAGATCACTATCCCCTTGGGTGTTCAGCCTTACCAAACCACAGAGGAAGACAATGCACTCTGTCCTGATGAGACCTTATAGACTAAGGTCTAATAGCAACAGAGTAGGACCTCCTCTTTCAGTGGATTAGTGGAGGGACATAGGGGAGGAGGGTGGAATTGAGAGATGAGGGAGGGGGCTACAGCCAGGAAACAAACTGAATAAATTGTAATAAATGATAATAATAAAAAAATTAAAAATATATCACCTTTTGGAATTGATGCAAATTTACATACCCACATGCAAATAAATAACGATACCACAAGTAAATATTATTTCAAAAAGATATTGTAGCCAGCCTGAGCTATATGAAACCCTGTAAAAATCATATAAAAATGAGAAAGAGCTATACAAAGGATGGAAGAAAAGGAGGGAGGGAAAAGAAGAAGTGACGGAGGAGTGAAAATGAGGGTGAGAAAAGTTAGAAGAGGGGAGTAAATAAGGAAGAAAAAAACATGGCATTGGAAATATCAGCCATACCATTGACATAAATTTATATTTAAGTTTATTTCTCACTTTATGTTTTAAAATATATTTAGATATTGTACAGGATATTTTTATAACTGATTAATATAAGAATTCTAAATATGTACCTAATAATTAGATACACTATGTATATTTTATTTTATTTTTATTTTATTTTTTTCTTATCAGTTAAATTTTATTAACTCTGTATCCCAGCTGTATCCCGCTTCCTCATTCCCTCCCAATCCCACCCTCCCTCCCACATCTCCACTGTGCCCCTTTCCAAGTCCACTGATGGGGGGGAGCTCCTCCCCATTCATCTGATCCTGTTTTATCAAGTATCTTCAGGACTTGCTGCAAAGCCCTCGTCTGTGGTCAAACAGGACTGCTCCTCCCTTGGGGGGTGGGGAGGCCAAAGAGCCAGTCATTGAGTTCCTGTTAGAAATAGACCTTGTTCCCCTCACTATGGGAAAACAATTGGTTACTGAGTTACCACAGGCTAGGTTATATCCATGCATGGTCCTTGGTTGAATGTCAGTCTCAGAAAAGACCCTGTGTCCAGATATATTTAGTCCTTGTGGAGCTCCTGTCCTTTCCCCATCATACTAACTCCCCTTCTATCATATGATTCCCTGTACTCTTCCGAAGGTTTGGTCATGAGTCTTTGTATCTGCTTTGAAAACACTGCTAGTTAGAGTCTTTCAGATGCACTAAGTAGACTCCTGTCATACATTCAATGCACATCCCATCTATCTTTCTAAACAAGGATTGATCATCTTACCCCATGTCCTATCCATTGATTATCTTTTTAGGTGTATAGATTTCATTATGTTTATCATATCTTATAGGTCTATATAAGTGAGTATATACCGTGTTTGTCTTTCTCCTTCTGGGATATTTCACTCAGAATGATCTTTTCTAGATCCCACCATTTGCCTGCAAATTTCATGATTTCTTCCTTTTTGATTGCTGAGTAGTATTCCATTGTGTAAAAATACCACAATTTCTCTATCCATTCCTCCCTTAATGGACATCTGGGTTGTTTCCAGGTTCTGGCTATTACAAATAAAGCTGCTATAAACATGGTTGATCAAGTATCCCTTTTGTGTACTTGAGTAAACTTTGGGTATACACCTAGCAGTGGTATAGCTGGGTCTTGAGGAAACACCAGTCCTAATTGTCTGAGAAAGTGTCAGATAGATTTCCAAAGTAGTTGTACCAGTTTACATCACAACCAGCAGTGGAGGAGGGTTCCCCTTTCTCCACAACCTCTCCAGCATGTGTTGTCACTTGAATTTTCACCTTGGCCATTCTGATGGGTGTGAGGTGATCTCAGGGTCCTTTTGATTGTCCCTGATGGCTAATGAGGTTGAGCATTTCTTTAAGTGTTTCTCTGTCATTCGATATTCCTCTGTTGAGAATTCTCTGTTTAGATCTGTTCCCCGTTTTTTAATTGGATTACTTGGTTTGCTGCTTTTCAGCTTCTTTACTTCCTTGTATATACTGGATATTAGTCCTCTGCCAGATAAAGGGTTAGTGAAGATTCTTTCCCAATCTGTAGGCAGTCGTTTTGTTTTGATGACTGTGTCATTTGCTTTACAGAAGCTTTTCAGTTTCATGAGGTCCCATTTATTTATTGTTGCTCTTAGAGCCTGTGCTGTTGGTGTTCTGTTCAGGAAGTTGTCTCCTGTGCCAGTGAGTTCTAGGCTGTTCCCCACTTTTTCTTCTAAAAGATTTAGAGTATCTGGTTTTATGTTGAGGTCTTTGATCCACTTGGACTTTAGTTATGTGTAGGATGGTAAATATGGATCTATTTTCATTATTTCTTCATGTAGGCATCAAGTTGGACCAGCACCATTTGTTTAAGATGCTGTCTTTTTTCCGTTGAATGGTTTTGGCTTCTTTGTCAAATATCGAGTATTCATAGTTAAGTGGGTTTATTTCTGGGTCTTCTATTCAGTTCCATTGATCCTAATAACTGTTTTTATGCCAACACCACGCAGTTTTTATTACTATTGCTCTGTAGTACAGCTTGAGATCGGGGATGGAGATACCTCCAGATGATCTGTTGTTTTACAAGATTGTTTTGGAGATTCTGGGTTTTTTGTTTCTCCATATGAAGCTGAGAATCTTGTTTTCAAGGTCTGTAAAGAATTGAGTTGGCATTTTGATGGGAAATGTGTTGAATCTGTAGATTGCTTTTGGCAGGATGGCCATATTAACAATCTTAATCCTACCAATCCATGAGCACGGGAGATCTTTCCATCTTCTGATACCTTCTTCAATTTCTGTCCTCAGAGACTTGAAGTTTTTCTCCAACAGGTCTTTCACTTGCTTGGTTAGTGTCACCCCAAGGTACTTTATGTTATTAGTGGCTATTGTGAAGAGTGTTGTTTTCCTAATTTCTTTCTCAGCCTTTTTGTCTTTGGTATACAGGAGGGCTTCTGATTTTTTCAGTTGATTTTGTATCCTGCCACTTGGCTGAAGGTGTTTATCAGCTGGCACAGTTCTCTGGTTGAATTTTTGGGGTCGCTCACATATACTATCATATCATCTGCAAATAGTGACACTTTGACCTCTTCCTTTCTGATTTGTATCCCCTTGATCTCTTTTATTTGTCTTATTGCTCTGGCTAGGACTTCAAGTACTATGTTGAAGAGATATGGAGACAATGGGCAGCCTTGTCTTGTCCCTGATTTCAGTGGGATTGATTTACATTTCTCTCCATTGAGTTTGATGTTAGCTATAGGCTTGCTGTATACTGCCTTTACTATGTTTAGATATGTGCCTTATATCCCTGATCTATCCAAGACTTAAATATGAATGGATGTTAGACTTTATCGAATGCTTTTTCATCATCTAAGGAGATGGATCATGTGGTTTTTCTCCTTCAGTTTGTTTATGTGGTGGATTACATTGATGGATTTCTGTATGTTGAACCACCCTTGCATGCCTGGGATGAAGCCTACTTGGTCTTGGTGAATGATATCTTTGATGTGTTCTTGGATTCGGTTTGCAAGAATTTTTTCTTTGTTCTGTAGGTTCAGAGTTTTGACTATGATGTGACATGAAGAATTTCTTTTCTGGTCTAGTCTACGTGGTGTTCTGTAGGCCTCTTGTATGTTTATGGCCATTTCCTTCTTTAAGTTGGGCAAGTTTTCTTCTATAATTTTCTTGAAAATATTTTCCGGACCTTTGAGCCTGATGTCTTCTTTTTCTTTTACTCCTATTATTCTTAGATTTTGTCTTTTCATGGTGTCCTTGATTTCTTGGATGTTTTGTGTTTGGAACTTTTCTGATTTTATTTTTTCTTTGAGAGACCTGTTAATTTCCAGAAGTGTATCTTTGGCTCCTGAGATTCTTTCTTCCATCTCTTGTATTCTGTTGGTGATGCTTACCTTTGTAGTTCCTGATCTTTTCTCTATGTTCTCCAGCTCCTGGTTTTTCTCTATTTGTGTTTTCTTTATTGATTCTAACTCTGTTTTCATGTCTTGCACCATTTCCTTCATCTGTTTGAATGTGGAGTCCTGCTTTTCAACGACAGCTTCTATTTTTTTGTCCGTTTCCTCTCCATGTATCACTAATTGTGCCTCTACTTCTTTGGCTATAATTGCCTGTATTTCTATGAGAGCTTTGTTTATTTCTTCTTTATTTGCCTTCATTTCTGTGGACATTTCTTTGAGAGCTTTGTTCATTTCTTCTTTGTTTCTCTCAATTTTAGTGGTCATTTCTCTGAGAGCTCTATTTGTTTCCTCTTGGTTCGTCTAGATTTCTTTGGCTATTTCTCTGAGGGCTTTTTTCATTTCATCTTTGTGGGCCTCTAATAGCTGGAGAAACATAGTTTTGAGGTCGTTTTCTTGAATATCTAGTGAATTGAAGTGTCCATTGGTTTGTGGGGTTGCTGGTGAGGTCATTATGTCCTGATTTTTGTTGGGTGTGTTCTTATGTCTGCCTCTAGCCATCTGGTTATTTATAACCCTCACTGTTTGTTCCTTGAGTTTGTAGTTCGGGCTATGATCATCTCTCTCTGTTTTCTGGACTGTTTTTTCAGGAAGATGAGAGAGGTTCACCGGTTTGGGAGTGTGCACTGTGTTTTCAGTTTTGCCTAAGTAAGGAATGTGACGCTGGCACTATTCTCATGTGCTTTTAGCAGGCTCCATGTGCATGTTCAGATTCTCTGACTATTGCAGTGGCCTGTAGGTCACTATTATGCAGTTCTCTCTGAGTTCTAAAGAATTTTGGCCTGGATTACACTGGTGGAGCCACATGGCAGAGACTTCAACGTTGGGGTCGCTATCCCAAGGATCACTATGATGTCCACACTAGTGGTGTGGGTGGCAGGGATCTTGTCTGGTTGCTTCTGTGGAGAGGCCCTGGGTCTGGGGCACACTCTCCCTAGAAAGCTCACTCATTCTCATGCAGGACCAGTTGGAATGCACAGGGGTTCCCCTTGCTCTCTACTCTCTGACTTGGTCCTGCTGCAGAAAATGCACAGAGAGGCTAACAGTCAGCTCTGTGACACTGTGGCCGCAGGACTCAGTGTCCACCTTTCCTGTGTGCTGCCTCTCTGTCCTTTCCCTCTGCCAGGATGGGTTATGTTGATTGGAAAGAGTTAGGGTAGCACGGGAAAGAGTTAGGTTGTGTGTTCTCAATCCCAGATCCTGGCCCAGATTTCTCTGCCAGAAGCAGCCTGGCGGAAGAACCTATGTTTGCTGATCCCAAGTGAGTACCAGGTAGGTTGATTGTCCTCAGATCCAGAGCTTGGGTTTCTCTGCCAGGGGCCACTGGGTGAGCTGGAGAGGGGGTACTGTGTCCTGTGGCAGGCTGCCTCTCTGTCTTTCCCCTCTGACCTTCCCCTCTTCTAGGGCAAGCTTATGGCAGTGCTCTCAGGGGAGTGCCAAAAGGGGTTGGGACTTCTCAGTCCCAATCCTGAGCTGGGGTTTCTCTGCCAGGGGTCGGGGGGCTGCCAGTGTTAGGACTTGCTGCTAGACCTTATTGTGCTGGACCCAGGAGAGTCTCAGCACATGTTGAATGACCACAGTCCCAGGTCCCAAGCTGAAGTTTGTTTGCTAGGAGCAGCCTGCAGCACTGGGGTCCCGGCACTGTGAAGCTGCTATGTGCCTCTTTGTCCTTTTGCTCTGCTGCAGCAGGGTTATGGCGGCGTTTGGGGGAGTGCCTGAAAGGATTGGGTTTTCTCAGCCCCATCTCGGGTTGGGGTACAGACAATGTGGTCTGTGGCAGATTCTGCTGGTCGTCTCCTGCCTCCTCCCAAGATGGAGTAGAGATTTTGAGCTGGGCACAACTGCTCTCTGTGTGAGGTGGGAGCTCAGTTGTGATGGCGGCGGGAACCCGCGGTCAGGGAGACCTTCTAGGGAAAGACTGGGTGACCCGTGATCAGTCTCGAAACTTTCCTTCCCCGTGGGGTTTTCTTGCGACTGGGACTCCCAGTCTTTGTCACACTTGTGCCCACCAATCAGCCTGGGAAAGTGATCGGGACACGCAGGAGTGCAGCTCCAGCCTGGAGACTCAAAGCCTGTGTTACTCCGGTCTTTTCCGGGTTCTGGCTGGGCCACCGGAGAGTGGACCAGACTGATTCTCATGCTTGGGAGCCTCCCCTCACCTGGGAAACACGATCTCTGTAGTTTTAGGGCCCAGAGTTCAGTCTCCTGGTCGCTGCATGGAGAGTGCTGTCCCACTTCTCAGACACAGTGTTCTCCTGGCGCTGCCATCCTGCCCCCCCCCACTATGTATATTTTCACATCTGTGAAAACAAATACACCAAGACAGAACAAAACGTTATATTTAACACACCAGTTTATATATATATATACACACACATATATGTGTATTTATATACATGTACATATATCCACATGTATATAATGTGTGTGAAATTACATATATATATATATATATATATATATATATATATTCCACTTTTTGTGATTTGGCAGACTGCTTTGTATTGGATAACCAATAAGAGGACTGATCTCCAAGAGAGGCTAATTCTCCTCCCAGTAATCATTAGATCATTAGTAACCTGTAGTTCTCTGGTTAAGGGTAAAGATAAGTTCAACATCACATATCATGACTTCTGGGAAGTGTGCTTCTTGATATCAGAGGATGATGTTTCCAGGTTCACTCAGTTTATTTTTCAAGAATAGATATTTTCAAATGAAAGCTGGCTTTAACTGGAAGAAATTTCATGCACATGAAAAATAAAAAAAAATAAGGGTAAGGGTTCAAAGATGCAGCTTTATCAGAAGATTAACCTTAACATTGGAATATAGTTCAAACATTAATTTTTCATCATGTCATGGAAATCTCTTATGGTACTTAAGCAGATCACAGATAATTATTTGTCAGAGGTACCACAGGGTCAAATCTGGCATCAAGAGAAAATACATCCTAATTCGTTTTAAAGAACTTCCTGAATATAAGAGTTTCTATTTATTTTTTATATTCAGTATTAGGTGTCAATAAAGAAAAACTTATTTCAAGAAACCATACTTTCTCAAAAATTTTACTACCATGAAATAGGTAAAAATGTATATAAATCTTTCTTTGTCATTAATGACAGCAACAAATACTAAGATTAAAATTAAACAGGGAGATGGAAGCATTCTCCAAGTCAAAACAAAAAATTCTGAGCTGCCCTAGAGGAATTTTCTTACCTCAGTACATTAGAGGAGGGCAGTTCTAAACATCACCTCAAGAGACTATGGGAACCATGGATTCTAGCAAAAATATAGTTTTGAAAGAAAAATACTACCTGAGGCAGCCATAGAGCCAAAAGGACAAACCAATTAAAACTAAGAAAGAAAAAAGACAGAGCCAGGATAGAAAAAATAAATGGCAAAATACACACTACATATTTTAACCACTACCTTTAACATGTCTTATTTTAAAATTTTCAGTAATGCTGCTTCTAAAAAACAACAAAAATATAATTAAGTGAAGTTTGCTCCATGCATGTGACAATACTTGATACTGTGTATTAATAATAGATTGTTATGTACAGAAAAAAAAATAGCTCAGATTTTACAGATTCAAACAAATGTCAGGTGCAAAATATAAAGTTATAAAATAGGACAAACAATTATTAATAATAGTCAATAAAAATATCATGAAGTTATATAGACAGTTACCTGCAAAGTTTTTGGTGAGAATGTCAGTTGTGAAGTAAAAGAGAAAGCACTTTACTGCTTTTGGCAGTCTAAAGTTTCTCCAGACTTTAGGCCACCCCACTCATGCCAAATAGAATTTCTGTAGTCAGTGATAAAAAGAGTTTTAAGACTGATCTATTTATAAGGCAAAGTTAGAGATTTTATTAAAGGGGAAACAGTGGCTTTCAGAAGAAAAACAGAAAGGAGAACAACCGTGTGGATTTTTCCATAAAAAGCTTCTGTACAATGTTTCCTACCACAGTCACATGAAGAATCTTTGTAGGGCTGGAAGATACTATCAGTTCATTTCAAAGGAATCTTCATGAGATCATAATGGGACTCCTGAGCTATTAGTATTAAAATTGATAAAGTAGAAGTCTGGCCTACAGCAATATAGTAAGTTAGATCTAATAAAGTAAGTTAGATTTTCTGTAAGACAGTTTTGATTGAGGTTCTTGCAGATGCCCGAGGAAAGGAATGAGGACTTACCTAAAGCCATGTATATGCAGATCTTAAGCCTGCTTCTATGATACTTTAATGTATTATCTCTGTGTTAGCAGCCATTTTTGTAATATTGGTAACTTTGCCGCAGTTTTTCTTCTCAGCCAGTGAAAAAATTTAATCCGACTCTGTCATGGAGGCCTCATTTCTCTTCTCATTTCCCCATAATTGTTGTGTCTTTTTATTCTTATTCAGAAGGATAAGTGTGCTTTCAGGTAAGGGTGAATGAAAGAGAGAAAGAGAGAGAGGAAGAAGGAGGGAGGAAGAGAAGAAAGAAAAGAGCAATACTGGTCCTAAGCATCTTGGAGGAGGTTTATAGTAGATATGAAGGAAAGCATAGCCAGAGGCAGAAACATCTGGGAGAGTCCAAAGTGGGTGTAACCCTGAGCCAAATGAGGAGAGAAGGAGGGGCAATCAAGACAACAATCAATGACAAATTAATATTTTAAAGACAAAAGTGCAATGTGGTAGGAATTTAAGAAAGTGGAGATTTGTTCATTAATTTATTTATGCATTTACTACTTTAGTATAATATACACAGTAATAGGTTTTATTGTATTCTATCTGTATTTGCACTTCATGGCAGATATTTATTCATGATATTGTTATTTCTATGTATTTCCCTTTTTTTTCTTAGATAATGCCCCTTTATTTCTTATTACATATAAGGAAAATGGAGGTTTAAATATAATTCAGAAAAGGGTCTATGAACAGATCAGAGTTAGATGACATTGTCCTATTATACAGTCAAAATTAGCTATTAAGTTAGATCAAAATGATCTGTCCTATATATATATATATATATATATATATATATATATATACCTATATATAATTTTTATTTCTTATTTTTTTATGTTAAGATGATTTAATGACTGTTCTTGAGTGGACCAGTATCCCAAAATTGATGAAAACACAATGTATTAATGCTGTTATGGGTATACGGTGTGTTAATAACTAAGTTAAAACAACTTCCTACTTTTCATTAACAACATATATTTATACTGCTTGAGCTAGAATAGGCTCTTCTTCAGGAATGAAAAACATACATACTAGTAACATTATGAAGACAGAGCAGAAAACAGGCTGTATTTATATATTTAGTAGAGTGTGTGTGTGTGTGTGTGTGTGTGTGCATGCGTATGTGTGTGTGTGTAAATGAAAAAAAAAAAGAAGCCATGAATTTGAAAGAGAAAAGAGACAAGCAAATTGGATGGTTTGGAAAGAGAAAAAGAGAATGCAGAATTTGTGTAATTTTATTATAATCTCAAAAATAAAAAGAAACAAAAATCTAATACCTACATAGCTTCATTACTTTCATGATTTTACTTGTATTCATTTATAGGCAGATTGCTATAAAAGTAAAAGCCATCCTAAATGAAAAAGGAAGAAAATCTTCTCTCAAACTGTGATTTCATTCCCCCCTCCGCTGACCCTATGGCCTTATATAAAGCTATGCAACAGATTCTCTGTGTTTACCTAATAGTGTGAAATGAGAATACCAAGAGTTTTTAGGGTGATAGTAAGGTGGAAAATAAATACTAAATTTAGAACTATATGCTACTGAGGATAAAAATTTACAAACTCAAGAGGAGGACATGGATAAATGAATATCTAACCATATTTTGACATGATTACAGTAAATTCATATAACTCATGTTTCATTATTTTGAAATGAAAAGGTTCAAGTTCAGGGACTTTTTCTATTTATCATTAAAGTGTACCTAATAACAGAAATAAATGGTATAAAGATGTATTGTCAACCATCTTAGACAGTAACATATAGTAACAATAGTACAGCTATAAGAGAAGCTCACAGCAGCCTAAATAGCACCTCTTCAGAGGGAAAGAAGAGGGTGCTGTGGGGGGGACAAAAGCAGGAGCAAAACAACTTGTTTACTGACAAACAGCAGGGGTTTCTGAAAGTGACAGTTCCAGAAAGACCATTCATTATCTGTCCAGAAGGGACCTGTACTTTTTATGTCCTAAATTAACACTCTTGAGTGTAGGCTGTAGCCAGTACTAGGAACCAGACTTGCAGTGGAGAGTAATACCCTCTCATCAGTAGATTTAGAACTGGAGTTTAAGTCTTAAGAATTGCACAGTAAAAATGGCCTGTAACTATTCCCCATTTTAGCTTATTTTTTCCATTTTGTATTTTTTTTATTAATTACGGTTTATTAATTTTGTATCCCCCTTGTAGCTCCCTCCATCCTCCCCTCCCAATCCCACCCTCCCTCTTCCTTCTCCACCCATGTCCCTCCCTGAGTGCACTGAAAGGGGAAGTCCTCCTCTCCTTCCTTTTGACCCTACTCTATCAGGTCTCATCAGGAGTGGCTGCATTTTCTTCCTCTGTGGTCAGGTAATGCTGCTTCCCTCTCAGGGGAGGAGGTAATTAAAGAGCAGGCCAATCAGTTCATGTCAGAGACAGTCCCTGTTCTTATTACAATGGAACCCACTTGGATACTGAACTTCCATGGGCTACATCTGTGCTGGGGTCTTAGGTTATCTCCATGCATAGTTCTTGGTTGGAGTATCAGTCTCAGGAAAGACCCCTGTACTCAGATTTTTTTGGTTCTGTTGCTCTCCTTTTGGAGTTCCTATCCTCTCCAGATCTTACTGTTTCCCAATTCTTTCCTAAGATTCCCTGCACTCTGCCCAAAGGTTGCCCATAAGTCTCATCATCTGCATTGATAGTCTGCAGGGCAGAGCCTTTCAGAGGTCCTCTGTGTCAGGCTCCTGGCTTGTTCCCTCTTTTCTCCTTCTTCTGATGTCCATCCTCTTTACCTTTCTGGATAGGGATTGAGCATTTTAGCAAGAGTCCTCCCTCTTGATTAGTTTCTTTAGGTGTACAGGTTTTAGTAGGTTTATCCTATATTATATGTCTATATGAGTGAGTATATACGGTGTGCACCTTTCTGCTTCTGGGATAACTCACTCAGACAACTAGGAATAGCACTTCCTCAAGATGCAGCTATACCACTCCTAGGCATATACCCAAAAGAGTCTCAAGTACACAATAAGGACATTTGCTCAACCATGTTTGTAGCAGCGTTATTTGTAATAGCCAGAAGCTGGAAACAACCCAAATGTTCCTCAGCGGAGGAATGGATGCACCAATTGTGGTATATCTACACAATGGAATATTACTCAGCAATAAAAAACAAGGAAATCATGAAATTTGCCGGTAAATGGTGGGATCTGGAAAAGATCATCCTGAGTGAGCTATCCTAAAAGCCTATTTCTTAAATGATTTTAGGGACACCTTTTCAGAAAAAGTTAAAAGAAAACTGTTAGAGAATCAATTCTCTTGCATGGGAGGAAACAAAACATTTCAATTGGACAGGTCACCTCTAAGAGTATGGTTCAACTTTAAGCTATGCTAGAGAGATGGGAGAAGGAGGTACTCTATGATGAGGTAACATGCTTTTTCTGCCCAGGATTCTTGAGCTTCCTGCAAATATTTTCAGAGCTGTGCTAATGAAGCTTCATGTGTGAATCTTTCTGCTTTCCAAAAGTAATCACAAATCTGTCAGTGTTTCCTTTTTTCTTCCAGTCTTGGTTCTAAACATGTTCTTCCTGACATTTTGTGCTTTGCTCTTTGTCTAAATCTCACCTTCCAACCATGTGACTTCTTGCCTGCCTTGCAGTTGACCTCTTTTGTCCCGGCTCAGAGTTGGAAGACTCTGTCTTCTTCCTGCAGTAACTGCTCACATTTATAACTCTCAGCCATGGACTCTTACTTTTAAATTCTCATAATAATGCTCTCTTGCTTGTAAGTGAGAGAGAGAGAGGAAAGAGAGGAAAAGATACCTATTCATAGTTGTCACCTTGACTACATTTGGAATTAAGCAAAATATAAAAATAGAGCACAAACCTGTTTTGCTTAATTCAAATTAGGAAGTTCTACTTCTAATATGGACATTTGAGACAGGAAAAGACATCTTTAATCCAGAATTTTTGAGGTGATAAAACCCACCTCAAATCTGGACCATGACTTCTCCTGAGAGAATGAAGATTTTGGTCTTTGCATGTTTGCTATCACCTCGCTAGGATTAGCATTGCATACTATTTCTTTGGGTATTTGCTGTATACTGAAGACCGGCTAAGGCATCCAGCCTTTGGGACTGGACAGCTACTGGATTGTTGGACTTTCTGGTCATTGCCAGCCATTGATGGACTTGATGGATTAACTGGACCACATCATCCTAATAAATTCCATGTATGTATGTGTGAGTGTGTGTGTGTGTGTGTGTGTGTGTGTGTGCACAGAGAGATTCATTTTATAAATAATTTTGTACAAGAGAATTCTGACTAATACAGGTGTTTATCTATACTATATTCTTTGTTTATTGTTGTATCTTAGAATAGTTGTACTTAAAATATCTTACCATCAAAACGAAAGAAATAAGCATTTGTGCACTGAACAGTACACATATCACTATGTTCCTGAGGGATAGCTTTATGTTTTCATTATTTGTTCGGAGACACTGACTTTAGAAATGATGATTAAAAAATCCTAAAAAAAAAAATAATAGTAAAATATATGGTTCAGATTCAACCTACTGCTGTCCTTACTCAGTTTTCAAAGTACAGCTCTGAGGTGTTCTGTTTGTGTTTCCTGGGAGGCCAGTTTTCAAGTGACCATAGAACTGTGTTTGGCAGTTTCAATATAAATGGCCCCTATAGAAATATATGGATTGGCACTATTAGGAGGTTTGGTCTGCCCGAAAAGTTGGGCCCTTTTTGGAGGAAGAGTGTCACTGGAGGTAGACTTTGATATTCCAATTGTCAAGCCAGGTCTAGTGTCTCTCTCTCTTTCTGCTGCTTGTTGATCTGGATGCAGATCTCTCAGCTACTTCAGTACTATATCTGCCTATAAGCCATTGTGCTTCTCACTATGATGATGACGGACTAAAACTATGATGTGTAAGCCAGACCCAACTAAGTTTGTCTTTGTAAGACAAAAATAGAACTTGCAACACTGTGTACATAAAACCTGACATTTTAATCACTCTTTATTGCTGCAAAATGCATAATGATACCATAGATACCTGTACACAAAAGGTTTCATTTGAAACCACTGCAGGCTACTGTTTTAAAAATCTAATTCTATGCTGTTTCTGAACAATTACACCCAGAGTTGATGTGATATATTAAATATTGCAGTGATATATAGCAACCATATCCACATTTTTCCAAATTGATATGCAATCCTCTCATATCACTCTAGGGCACAAAAAACATGTCAATCATTATTTACCTTGAAAAAACAAAATATAAATTTCTAAGATAACACTTGTTTATCTGTGCATATGTGCCATGCATATTATGTTATGTTTAACCAAACAAGATGGAAAGGTTGATTAAATAGGCTACCATTATCATTTTTCAGAAGAACAAAACAAGTATGTGACAACGTTTTACTTTGAAATTTTTATTCCATTATGTTTTGCATTGTTTTTAAGACATCTATCACTATGTAATACACTTAAAGTTATCAAATCACTCTAAACTGTCATACTTCTTATGTAACAAAATGTTATTATTTCTAGCAAGTATAAAATCACAAAGTATTTCATAATTTATAAATAATAAAAAACAACACCTAAGTTTCTATAAAGGCTGTAGAGATAAAAATATATGACAGCAATTTTATAAATATGATTTTTCTTCCATCATAAAGGAGTAAAATTATATTTAATGGAACTGGAAGTACCGTTATTTTCATGAGAATGTTTTTGTGAGACAGAGTCTCACTATATGGCTCTGGGATCATCTTCATTAAGAATGCTGATTCAGAGTTTAATATATAAATTTAAAATATACATATACATGTGTATTCTATGTCTACAACTTAAACATGTTTTAGAGATGAATATGTAATAAATCAACAATAAATATTGTCAATGTAGATAAATATTTGTTTTATACTGAATCACTAATGAAAGATTTTAATTAGAATATATTAATATGAAATACTGGTTATTTGCAAGAGATATTTTCAATTTTCTTTATTATGTTCTTTTAAATAGAGAATAGATTCAAATTATTTTTAGAAATCTCAAGTATAACATTGTTTTAATTTTTCTGGTTTCAGTGTTTCCTGCTAACATGCTTTTTGTCAGTCTATCTGCTAAGTACTTGGATATGAATTATATAATTTAAGGTATTCTTATATGTCTCTATTTTTAACCTACTTTTCCAGATTTTAAAAAGGGCTGAGATACAGAACAGTTTATAATTCCACCAAGAAACATCAGTGATTCCAAAGTTCAGTGATTTCTAAGCCAGAACATATTCTACTATACCACACTTCTAATTAATAAACTTCCCCTGTTTGGCATATTTACCTTACCATCAATATGTCCATCTCATACCTCTCCAGAGACTGCTTCTGAGTCACAGAACTTTCGTGCCAACGAGTCATACAAAGTATAGTGTTCAGGGCTAGGCAGACATTAGGAAGATAATGTAATGGTTTTTCCAGGATTCTTCCCTGTATCAAATTAGGGATGAGGCTTCATCTGATGCTATGATTTTACCTCAAGTCTTGCATTTCCAGTTTTGTTTTCTTGTCTTTGTTATTTATTTTTCCAGGGAGAACTTTTTGAAGTTGGCTCATTATTTGGCATCTTCCCTCTAGAAAAGAAAAACTACCCTAGAGATTGTTAAAGCAAAGTCTTCAAACTTGCTCCAAAACGATGGCAGCAGGTTGGGAGTAAACACTGTGAGAAATTCCAGTTCCAAAGAGCTCAAGGTTACTGTTGTTGGCCCACACTCTGACTGTTCGGGGCGGGGGGGGGGTATTGAAACTAATTTTGCAAAAGACAATTTAAAAATTTTAAAGCATATTTTATTTGTAGATCCATTTATATATTTGGGTTATACACCTTGGCTATTACTAGTTTTGCTTTACTAATCATGGTAGTTCAGATATTTATTTGAAATATTCACTTCAAATATTTTCACTAAGTTCAATTTCATAAGATTATGAGATAGTATGGTAATTGTATATTGTTTCAGGAGAACACTGTGCTCTTTTAATGATGTCTTTGGAAAATGATATTCTCACCAACAGAGAACAAAGTTGTCTGCCTATCCATAGCCCCAGACTCTCACCAGCACATTTCTTCTTCTCATAACTGTTCTGATAAGCATACTTGATTTCATCTTGTATTCCCTAAGGACTAGCAATGTTGAATATTTTCATCATCAGTGAAATATTCATCACCAGTGAATATTTTCACATCAGTGTGCTATCCATTTATATTTCTTCTTTTCACCAATGGCAAGTAGATGAATATCACACATTTTGACATGTAAGTGGCATCAAAATCAGTCGTAAAAGCCTAGAACACGGTGTTGCATTTGAGGTTGGCCAAGGAAGAAGCAAGTCTGCTGGCATACTTTCAAAATATATTTTATTTTAGTTTCTTATATCTTTTACTCCGTTCTCTACCCCAATCCATTCCAACACCCTAATACTAGGTAGAAAAGAAAGACAGTTAGTGGGAAGAGGGGACAGAGTACTCTTAGGTTACTTCCTGCTGGTTAGGGTCATGGTTCCTTAGGGCAAGTCCAATCTTCATTTCAGGAGATCTCCAAATTCTTGTCACACTGCAACCAGGAGTAGCTGGTGGGGGGGGGAAGTGCCAGCTGGAGTCTTCCTCCTTGGATCCCCTTTCCCTCTCTGGGCTCTGGCATTAATTCCCTTTCAGTGTTTTCAAATTTAAACTATCTGCAGCCAGAAACAGCCCATCTCAGAGCCCACATGAAGCAAACAGGTAACTGCTGTGGACAGTCTGAATCAGTCCCATATCCTTTACCTGGGATAAAACAAAAACATGTTTACATTCATGACAATGGTCACAGGATATAAAACTTTATTTAGAAAAGTAAGATTTTTAATAAATATTGTACTATACTAAATGCAATAACTAAACATGTATCAAACATTTCTAAATAACCAAGAGTAGGTGAAAATATTGTTTTTGAATGGACTTATTTAACATATTGTATTAATAAATTTAACATCACTTCATATCCCATAAATAAATATGGTACAGAGTAAAGTTTTAAAATGTAGTTTTATGTGTTAATTACAAATCTCAGAACTCAGGCACACTCATGTGAGGAGGGCAAATGGAGAGCATCCTTCTGTATTAGTTTGCTTCTCTGTTGCTGGGATAATACACTGACCAAAAGTTATTCAGAGGAGGAAAGGATGTAGCTGTAGGAACACACACAGGAACAGATACAAAGACCATTAAGAAAACCTGCTTACTGGTTTGCTTCCTGCTATTGCTCTCAGGTGGCTTCTGTATATAACTCAAGACAACCTACACAGGGCAGACACCACCCATAGTGGACTAGCCCTCCTGTCAACAATTAGCAGTCAAATCTCCCACAAACACTTGCTTCCAGACCCATTTGATGGAGGCTCTTCTGCTGCTGAGGTTCCCTCTTCCCACTATGGCAAGTTGCCAAAACCAACCAGCCTTCCCATTACTCTTTTGTGGCAGTGTCTCTCCTTGAACCTACAGGTCTCCTCTTTCAGCTATCTTGGCAGCCAAAAAAGCTAAAGTGATCCTTCAAGACACAGGGGTTAAAAAATACACATAACAGACAACATCCAACATGTTACATGGGTGACTGTACCTGACCGTTTTGATCCTTTTGATTGTGTTGCAAACAATTTGCGTCACCTCTTGAACACTAAAAATTTTTAACATATACAAAAATTGTTGTATTTTTATCTTCCTATCTTCCTATCTGTCCAGAACTTCCTATCTGTCCAGAAATTAAATATGAAAAATTACAACAGTATAATATCTTAACTAAATGGCCAATGATTACAAATTCTTCACAAAGAAACCTCCTAGCTAAGAGACATTTTGCTGTGGTCAGTGATATACATTTCATCTGAGTAAAAATAACTTTTCTGACTGAAGAGTTAAAAATTCAATGTCAGATAAACTTACATGGAAAATGGCAAGTTCAAGGATCAGAGAAATTCAGTTTAAGAGAAAAAGCCGGTTAGTTTGCTAATGCTCTGTTTATCTACCTGACATATCATTGTCACGTGTCACATATTGGAACAATTTGCTACATGACCACATGCACAACACAAGAAATGGAGCAGATAGGGGAAAAAAAGACAGTAAAATTCTTACCCTGGAATTTAATTTTTCTAGGCTTTACATGCTATTCCATTTCTGCCCCATTTAGGCATTCAAATGTGTCAAATGTGGCATTGACCCTTTATAGCATAAAAAGTAATGTTTCATTTTAGGACATATCATTGTACAGGAATGATATATTTATGACCATGCCAAGATCATTATCCAGCAAAGTTCTGAGGAAAGCTTAGTCAGCTCATTGCTATCCAGTGCCTCACATCAGTGGAGGTGACTTTGATCCCAAGCCCTCTCCATAGCAATTCAGCACTTGTACACATTTGTCTAATTTATTACATATTGTTTCAGCATTGAAAATTTTGAAGAATTTGACCTTTACTCTAGTGACAAAAAGAAGCGACAGGGTTCTTCTTTCCTCATTTAAAGAGTCAAGATCTTAGTTACTACATAAAGGATGACACAAAGGGTCAAAGGAACCCAATCTGGGATTCACAGTGTTATGTACACTGATTGAAACATATTTTCATCTAAAATTCACTAGGGAAAATAAACTGTGAAATAGCACTTTTGTCAAATATTCATTTGCAAGAGCATGGATGCATGATTTTTAGTTACTTACAAGAAGGAAATTATTATAAGAATGAAATATGTAAATGATGTTTCTAAGTGTAAATTTTGGGTGAATATTTCTGAGGCTACAATAAACAAATACATTTATTAACTGACATAAAAGACTGTGTCCAGTATTCTCTTACAAATCATTCAGATCAGATCAGAGGCCGAATAATTTTTTTGTTCTTAGTTTTCGCTTTCATTTAGTAATAGCCACCCTCCATGCTTACGAGATAAATGCATTGTTAGAAGAATGTATACATCTTATAAGTGATGGGGATACATATCTGTATATGTATAAACAGATATGTATTTTTAAATATGGCCCACACCAAACTGTTATATATCATCTTTTACAGAAGCAGCTTATCATTTTATAAATATGAAGGATTTTAAATTACAAACATAATCAGTAGATAGGTAACATTTTCACCAATTTAAAAAGAAATCTCGCATAATATCCTGCATTGTAAAACTTTGATCTTTTCTTAAATTCCTTTCTAAAATCTTGACATGTATACAGATTTTTTTTTAATTTTTTTTTTGTACAAGTATGAGTGAAGTGAAGTGAAGGGAGTGAAGGTTTTTCCTTTTATTTTTTAAACTCATTGTTTGTAATACATACAATGTACAAAATACTTTAAACTTCACATTAATGATGGACATGGGGAGCATGTTATTAATTGGTTGGACGTATTTTCAAAATAAATATCTCCCTGTGTAATTTAAGGGTTTCTACAAAATGTATTCTCCTTGATCTGATTGGATGAGAAGAACGGAAGAAATAACATAAATACAAAAAAGCAGGGATCAGGAGGTCCTGTGTACTGATGGAGACATAGCTGCATCCCCTAAACTTTACACTTTCATTATACACAGCAGAGTCAAGAAACACAACTATTTTTATAGAGCTGAACTAGGAGCATTGTGATGGTGCTAGTATGTGTGTGTGCAAAGGTATCAAGGTGCAAATTTTATGGATACGGAGAAATAGGTGACTGGAAAGCCGACAATAGTGCATAACTTTCTTTGTACTCAAAGGTAGTCCTTGGAAAGAACCTTGCATAAGACATTCTTTTCAGGAACATCTGATGGTAGAAAAAACAATACTCATCTGAATCCTGAAAACAGATTTTATAAAAAAAAGAATTGTTCCCCTCTTTGCTTTAAATTTTACATTAGAAAAACCAAGGAGAAGATGATCAATAAAATTCTCCTCCATTTTTGTTTAATGTCATAATTGACTTTAATTTGATGTACTTGGGAAGAGGGAACCCCAGGTGAAGAGTTGCTTCTGTTGGATTTGCACATGGGTATTTCTAAGAAGTACTTGATTATTCATGGATTCAAGGCCCATCCACTGGGGTGACGCACTTCCTAACATGGTGAACCCAGATCTGTAAGAAAGGCAGCTTCAAGAGAGGCTGGAGCAAGCCCCTAAACAGTGTTCTTTCATAAGCTCTGTCTCAGTTGCTGTCTCCAGGTTTCCTGTCTCGAGATCCTGCAGTGTGTTTCTTGATAATGAACTGTAGTCTGTAAAGTCTTTTTTCTTCAAGCTGCATTTTTTTTCAGTGTTTTAACACAGAAACAGAAAGTAAACTAGAACATTTATTATACCTGTAATTTTTCTACAGTTTCGTCAACAGAAACCACTAATTGCCCATAAATAAGATATATAAGATGAACTCTAGAAAGTACGTAAAATATAAATCCAGTTACACTTAAAATTTTTGTTTATGATGATTAATATTACATTCAAATGACTAAGAAGCTAATTTAGTTATTTTCAGGAGTATTTTCAAAGTACATATGTCAACTTTTATCTGAATCTGAAGAATATTTTTATAAATCTTAAAATTATTGTATTTCTCTGTCTTCTTAAACTGGTTTATAGAAACATAAATATTAATGGGAATCATTTGATATTTTGGCATCTTATATACTGTATAATATGAATACCTGGTACACTATATATGTTCTTAAAACATGGCTATCCGTTACACTTTCTTTCATTATTCCTACATATACACAATTTTTTATTTATAATAAAATTACTCTTCAGTAGCTAACTAAATTACTACTTTATCTAGCTTAGTATATGTTGCACATAAATTATATAGTCTCCCCAGTCTCTGATAACAACCATGATACTTAAAATTTCTATTATATTGATATTTTTTCAATTCCATGCTGAAGGTACTAGATTATGAGTTGCTTATCTTTCTATGTTTAGTCTGTTTCATTCAACATAATAAATTTCATACCAATCCACAATGTCACAAATGACAGGTTTTTTTTTCCAAGCTTGTGAGTAAACCAAATATGGCACACATAGCTACAATAAGAACAGGCATATATTCTTGCATCCAAGCTGGTTGAGGGGACCCAGTAGGAGGAAATGGGTCCCAAAGGCAGTCAAAAGAGTCAGAGACATCTTCTTCAATTTCTTTATTTTGAGACTTAAAGTTTTTTTCAAACAGGTCTTTCACTTGCTTGGTTAGAGTCACCCCAAGGTACTTTATATTATTAGTGGCTATTGTGAAGGGTGTTATTTCCCTTATTTTTTCTCATCCCTTTTGTCTTTGGTATAAAAGAGGGCTTCTGATTTTTTTGAGTTGATTTTATATCCTGCCACTTTGCTGAAGGTGTTTATCAGCTGAAGGAGTTCTCTGGATGAATTTTTGGGTTCGCTCATATATACTATCACATTATCTGTGAATAGTGACACTTTGACCTCTTCCTAGATATCAGAAGATGGAAATATCTCCCGTGCTCAGGGATTGGCAGGATTAACTTTATGAAAATGGCCATCATGCCAAAAGCAACCTACAAATTCAATGCAGTTCCCATCAAAATATCAACTCAGTTCTTTACAGACCTTGAAAGAAAAATTCTCAACCTCATATAGAGAAACAAAAAAAATGAGAATCTCCACAATGATCCTGTACAACAACAAATCAACTGGAGGTATCTCCATCCCCAATCTCAAGCTATACTAAAGAACAATAGTAATAAAAACTGCATGGTATTGGCATAGAAACAGAAAGAAGGATCAATGGAACCGAATAGAAGACCCAGAAATAAACCCACATACCTATGAATACTTGATTTTTGACAAAGAAGCCAAAACCATTCCGTGGAAAAAAGACAGCATCTTCAACAAATGGTGTTGGTCTGACTGGATATCACCCTGCACAAAACTAAAGTCCAAGTGGATCAAATACCTCAACATAAAACCAGATACTCTAAATCTGTTAGAAGAAAAAGTGGGGAAGAGCCTTGAACTCATTGGCACAGGAGACAACTTCCTGAACAGAACACCAACAGCACAGGCTCTAAGATCAACAATCAATAAATGGGACCTCATGAAACTGAAAAGCTTCTGTAAAGCAAAAGACACTGTTGTCAGAAAAAAACAACAGCCTACAGACTGGGAAAGGATCTTCACCAACCCTATATCTGACAGAGGGCTGAGATCCAAAATATATAGAGAACTAAAGAAGATAAAAAGCAATAAATCAAGTAATCCAATTAAAAAATGGGGTATGGCGCTAAACAGAGAATTCTCTGTAGAAGAATATAGAATGGCAGAGAAAAACTTAAAGAGATGATCAGCATCCTTAGCCATCAGGGAGATGCAAATCAAAATGACCCGGAGATTTCACCTTACACCCATAAAAATGGCTAAAATCAGAAACTCAAATGACAACACATACTAGAGAAGTTGTGGAGAAAGGGGAACCCTCCTCAATTGCTGGTAGAAGTGTAAACTGGTACAACCACTATGGAAGTCAATCTGGTGCTTTCTCAGACAAGTAGGAATAGTGCTCCCTCAAGACCCAGCTATAACACTCCTAGGCATATACTCAAAATTTGCTCAAGTACACAACAAGGACATTTGCTCAACCATGTTTGTAGCATTTTTATTTGTAATAGCCAGAACCCGGACACAACACAGATATCCCTCAATGGAGGAATGGATGCAGAAATGGAGGTATTTTTACACAATGGATTACTACTCAACAATCACGTAAATCATGAAATTTGCAGGCAAATGGTGGGATCTAAAAAAGATCATTCTGAGTGAGATATCCCAGAAGGAGAAAGACAAACATGGTATATACTCACTTATATAGACCTATAAGATATGATAAACATAATGAAATCTATACACCTAAAGAAGACAAACAAGAAAGAGGAACCATGGTAAGATGATCAATCCTCACTTAGAAAGACAAATGGGATGTGCATTGGATGTAGGAGAAAACAAGTAACAAAACAGGAGCCTACCACAGAGGGCCTCTGAAAAACTCTACCTAGCAGTGTTTCAAAGCAGATACTAAGACTCATAACCAAACCTTCGGCAGAGTGCAGAGAATCATATGAAAGAAGGGGGATGAAGCCCATGGTAGCTCAGTAACAAGTTGGTTTCCTGTAGTAAGGGAAACAGGGACTATTTCTGACAGGAACTCAATGGCAGGCTCTTTGACCTCCCCACCCCCCAATGGAGGAGCAGTCCTGCTAGGCCAAAGAGGAGGACTTTGCAGCCAATCCTAAAGATACCTGATAAAACAGGGCCAGACAAAGGGGAGGCGTTCCTCTCCAAGCAGTGGACTTGGAAAGGGGTAGGGACGAGATAAGGGAGGGAGGGTGGGATTGGGAGGGAATGAGGGAGCAGGATACAACTGGGATAGAGTTAATAAAATGTAACTAGGGGAGAACACTGTGTCTGAGAAGTGGGACAGCACTCTCCTTGCAGCGACCAGGAGACTGAACTCTGGGCCCCAAAATTGCAGCAATCGTGTTTCCCAGGTGAGGGGAGGCTCCCACGGCATGGGAATTGGTCGGGTCCACTTTCGGCTGCCCAGCCAGAACCCGGAAGAGAACCCGGCTAATGTGGGCTTTGGGTCTCCAGGGCTGGTGCCTCAATCCTGCATGTCCCGATCACTTTCCCAGGCAGTTTGGGGGGCACAAGGGTGCCTGAGACTGGGAGTCCCAGTCGTAAAAAAACCCCACGGGGAAGCAAAGTTGCGAGTCTGATCACGGGTCACCAAGTCTTTCCCTGGAAGGTCTCTTGGACCTCGGGTACCCACCGTCATCATAACTAAGCTCCCACTGCTCCCAGAGAGCAGCTGCGCGCCCAGCTCAAAATCCCTACTACCTCTTGGGAGGAGGCAGGAGGCAGCCAGCAGAATATGCCACAGACCACTTTGTCTGTACCACAACCCGAGATCAGGGCTGAGAAAACCCAATCCTTTTGGACACTCCCTTAAACGCTGCCATAACCCTGCCACGGTGAAGCTGAAGGATAAAGAGGCCAACAGGGGCTTCACAGTGCCAGAACTCCAGTGGTGCCGGCTGCTCCTAGCAAACAAACTTCAGCTCCGGATCTGGGACTGTGGGACTGTGGTCATTCTACACTTCCTGAGATTCGACTGGGTCCAGTGCAATAAGGTCTAGCAGCAAGTTCTATCACCAGCACCCCCGCTCCCTGAGCCCTGGCAGAGAAAGTCCTGCTCAGGATTGGACCGAGAAGCCCCAACCCCTCTGGCACTCCCCTGAGAGCACCTCCATAAGCTTGCCCTAGCGGAGGGGAATGTCAGAGGGGAAGGACAGAAAGGCAGCCTGCCACAGGACACAGCACCCTCTCTCCAGCTCACCCAGCAGTCCCTAGCAGAGAAACCCAAGCTCTGGATCTGAGGACACTTAACCCTACCTGGTACTCTCTCGGGATCAGCAAACATAGGTTCTACCACCAGGCTGCTTCTGGCAGAGAGATCTGGGCCCAGGATCTGGGATTGAGAACATTCAACCTAACTCTTTCCCACGCCACCCCGGGACCAGTCAACATAACCCCTCGTGGCACAGGGAAAGGACAAAGAGGCAGCACACAGGAAAGGTGGACACCAAGTCCTGCAGCCACAGTGTCATAGAGCTGAATGTTAGCCTACCCGTGCACTCCCCGCAGCAGGACCAAATCAGAGAGTAGTGAGCAAGGGGAACCTCTGTGCATTCTAACTGGTCCTGCATGAGAGTGAGTGAGCCTTCTAGGGAGAGTGTGCCCCAGACCCAGGGCCTCTCCACAGTAGCAACCAGACAAGATCCCTGCCATCCACACCACTAGTGTGGGCATCATAGCGATTCATGGGATAGAAACCACAATGTTGAAGCCTCTGCCTTGTGGGTCCACCAGTGTAATCCAGGCAAACAATACCTGGATCTCAGACAGAACTGCATAATATTGGGTGGTAGGCCACTGCAATAGTCAGAGAATCCGAGCATGCACACTGTGCCCCCTAAAAGTGCACGCGAATAGCACTAGCGTCACATTCCTTACTTAGGCAAAACTGAAACCACAGTGCACACTCCCAAACCAGTGAACCTCTCTCATCTTCCTGAAAAAACAGTCCAGAAAACAGAGAGAGATGATCATAGCCCGAACTACAAACTGGAGGAACAAACAGTGAGGGTTATAAATAACCAGATGGCTACAGGCAGACATAAGAACACTCCCAACAAATATCAGGTCATAATGACCTCACCAGCAACCTCACAAAACAAAGGACACTTGAATTCACTAGAAATACAAGAAAACGACCTCAAAACTATGTTTCTCCGTCTATTAATGGCCCATAAAGATGAAATGAACAAAGCCCTCAGAGAAATAGCCAAAGAAATCGAGAGTAACCAAGAGGAAACAAATCGTGCTCTTAGAGAAATGAAAACGAAAATAGAGGCAAACAAAGAAGAAATGCACAAAGTTCTCAAAGAAATGTCCACACAAATAAAGGCAAATAAAGAAGAAATAAACAAAGCTCTCATAGAAATACAGGCAATTATACCCAAAGACGTAGAGGCACAATTAGTGATACATAGAGAGGAAACGGACATAAAAATAGAAGCTGTCATTGAAAAGCAGGACTCCACATTCAAACAGATGAAGGAAATGGTGCAAGATATGAAAACAGAATTAGAATCAATAAAGAAAACAAAAATAGAGAAAAACCAAGGAGCTGGAGAACATAGAGAAAGGATCGGGAACTACAAAGGTAAGCATCACCAACAGAATACAAGAGATGGAAGAAAGACTCTCAGGAGCCGAAGATACACTTGTGGAAATTGACACGTCTCTCAAAGAAAAAATAAAATCAGAAAAGTTCCAAACACAAAACATCCAAGAAATCAAGGACACCATGAAAAGACAAAACCTAAGAATAATAGGAGTAGAAGAAAAAGAAGACATCAGGCTCAAAGGTCCTGAAAATATTTTCAAGAAAATTATAGAAGAAAACTTTCCCAACTTAAAGAAGGAGATGGCCATAAACATACAGGGGGCTTCAGAACACCAAGTAGACCGGACCAGAAAAGAAATTCTTCAGGTCACATCATAGTCAAAACACTGAACCTACAGAACAAAGAAAAAATTCTAAAAGCAGCAAGGAAAAAAGGCCAAGTAACATATGAAGTTAGACCTATCAGAATCACACCAGATTTCTCAACAGAAACTATGAAAGCCAGAAGGGCCTGGACAGAAATCATACAGTCCTTAAGGGACCACAGATTGCAACCCAGACTACTATACCCAGCAAAACTTTCAATTAACATAGAGGGAGAATTCGAAATATTCCAAGACAAAACAAATTTAAACAATATCTACATAGTAACCCAGCTCTAAAAAAGTTACTAGAAGGGAAACTCCAAACCAAAGAAAACAACTACATCCAAGGAAACAGAGGAAATAGATAAATACACAACAAAAAAACCAAAAGAATACAAGCAATGAAACTCAGTGACAATACCACCCCACATCTAAAGTAAGTAACAATTGTTGTTCACTAGTTTCTATCAACATCAACAGACTCAACTCCCCAATAAAAAGACACAGACTAACAGAATGGTTGTGGAAACAGGATCCATCATTCTGTTGCATCCAAGAAACACACCTATGCAACACAGATAAACACTACCTCAGAGTAAAGGGCTGGAAAAATGTCTTTCAAGCAAATGGTTCTAGAAAACAAGCTGGAGTAGCCATACTAATATCTAATAAAATAGACTTTCAACCCAAGTTAATCAAAAAAGATAAGGAGGGCCACTCTATTCTCATCAAAGGAAAAATCCACCAAGAGAACATCACAGTTTTGAATGTCTATGCCCCAAATACAAGAGCACCTACATTTGTAAATGAAACAATATTAAAGCTTAAATCACACATTGATCCTAATACCCTAATAGTCGGAGGCTTCAACACTCCACTCTCATAAAGGAACAGATCAACTAGACAGAAAACAAACAGGGAAATAAAAACACTTACAGAGTCCCTAAATCAAATGGACCAAGTAGACATCTACAGATCTTTCCATCCAAACTCAAAATAGTATACCTTCTTTTCAGCACCACATGGAGCCTTCTCCAAATAGACCATATAGTTGATCATAAAGCAAGCCTCAACATATACAAAAAGATTGAAATAATCCCTTGTATTCTATCTGACCACCATGGAATAAAGCTGGACCTCAACAACAACAGAAATAACAAAGAGCCTACATGCACATGGAAACTGAACAACTTGTTACTCAGTGACAGCTGGGTTAAGGAAGAAATAAAGAAAGAAATTAAAGACTTCCTAGAAGTCAATGAAAATGAAGGCACAACCTACCCAAATTTATGGGACACATTGAAAGCAGTGCTCAGGGGAATATTTATAGCACTAAGTGCCTGCAAGAAGAAATTCGTAACATCACATACAAACAACTTAATGGCCCAACTGAAAACCCTAGAAAAAAAAAAGAAGCAGATACACCCAAGAGGAGCAGACAGCTAGAAATAATCAAACTCAGGGCTGAAATCAATCAATTAGGAACAAATAAATCTATTCAAAGATTCAACAAAACAAAAAGCTGTTTTTTTGAGAAAATCAACAAGATAGACAAACCCTTAGCCAAACTAACTAAAAAGCAGAGAGAATCTATCCAAATCAACAAAATCAGAGATGAAAAGGGTGACATAACTACAGACACTGAGGAAATTCAAACAATCATTAGGTCATACTACAAAAGCTTATATGCCACAAAATTTGAAAACCTAATAGAAATAGACAATATTCTTGATAGATTCCATCTCCCAACATTAAGATCAGGTAGAAAGACTGAATAGCCCTATATCCCCCAAGGAAATTGAAGCAGTCATTCACAATCTCCCCTCCAAAAAAAGCCCTGGGCCAGATGGTTTCAGCGTGGAATTCTACCAGACCTTCAAAGAAGTGCTAACACCAATTCTCCTCAAACTATTCCACAAAATAGAAACAGCAGGTAAATTACCAAACTCATTCTATGAAGCGACAGTCACCCTGATACCTAAACCACACAAAGACCCAACAAAAAAAGAAAACTTCAGACCTATCTCTCTTGGGAACATTGACGAAAAATACTCAATAAAATACTTGCAAACCGAATCCAAGAACACATCAAAGATATCCATCATGACCAAGTAGGCTTCATCCCAGGCATGCAAGGGTGGTTCAACATACAGAAATCCATCAACGTAATCCACCACATAAACAAACCACATGATCATCTCCTTAGATGCTGAAACCACATGAAGGAGAAAAACCACATGATCATCTCCTTAGATGCTGAAAATGCATTTGACAAAGTCCAACACCCATTCATGTTTAAGTCTTGGAGAGATCAGGGATACAAGGCACATACCTAAACATAGTAAAGGCAATATACAGCAAGCCTATAGTCAACATCAAACTCAATGGAGAGAAACTTAAATCAATCCCACTGAAATCAGGGACAAGACAAGGCTGCCCACTTTCTCCATACCT
>REGO01000656.1:514239-528634 GCA_010120015.1 Rhombomys opimus | reverse complement strand
AAGAAAGAAATCGAAGAAGATCTCAGAAGATGGAAAGATCTCCTGTGCTCATGGATTGGTAGGATTAATATTGTGAAAATGGCCATCCTGCCAAAAGCAATCTACAGTTTCAATGCAATTCCCATCAAAATACCAACTCAATTCTTTACAGACCTTGGAAAGGGGCATGGTGGAGATGAGGGAGGGAGGGAGGGACTGGGAGGAAATGAGGGATCGGGATAATGGCTGGGATACAGAGTTAATAAAATGTAACTGATAAGAAAAAATAAAATTCAAATAAAATAAAATGTAACTAATAATGAAAATTAAAAACAATTCAAAAATATCATCATGGGAAAGAAAAAAATAAATAAAAAGAGAAAAAAAAAGTCAAGGTAGCTCCTGCTCCCACTCTTAGAAATCCCATTAGAACACCAAGATACAAAACTGTAACATATGCAGAGGATCTATGTAGTCTCATACTGGCTCCCTGATCTCTATGAGCTCACTTGAGTTCCAGTAAGTTGACTCTGTGGGCCGTGTTGCTGTGCTGTCCTGGAACCCTCCGACAGGCTTTTCAATGGATGAATAGTTCTCCATTATCCACTTAACATGCTTGTATTTACTTTTCAGTTGATTGAAACTTCCATTTGTCTGTTGCTATTAGAAAAAAAGAGGATTCATAGATTAATACAAAAGATCTGATTTTAATCTTGCTGTAATATTGAAAAGCACGATTTCTTGTTAACAGCAATGTTTCCTTACTTTGTATTATAGCGATGAAATTATTGTTAAATTAGTTTAACATTATTTCTCATCATTTCAATCATCCTCAAACACATTGACAGTTTAGTTTTCTTAAAATTGATAATTTGATATTTAATATCTCTCTTGCCTTAGGTGTTCAACCATTTACAAATGTTAAAATAAATGTGTAAGTAAAATCATATATGTTCATATTTTGTGGCAATCAATACGATGTTTTAATTAGTTTCTTCTAGGTCTATAATAACTAGGTTTCTGGGCTGTGTCATCCTCACATCTCTCTTTTCTGGGAAACAGTGTGGGAGTAGACTCCTCCAGGATAGCAGTACCTGTCGTATAGTTTGGTTTTAGAGCAATAACTGAAGAATACTCCCTTATGCCCTTCTGTTGAGCACCGCTGATATCAGGTTATCCAACTTCATGTATGTTTTTTGTTTCTGTTGTAACTTTTCCATCGGTGCCTCTCTGTCTATGTTACATGTGTATGGGTTAGTGCACTATAGTATCTATGCATCTTTATGTTGTATTGTTTAGTGCACTATAGTATCCATGCTCATGTGCATGTGAGTGCATGTATATTTAATATATATGAAAAGTGAAAGTCATCTTTGTATGTCCTTCCCTATATCCCTCCACCTATTTTTTAATACAGACTCAATGAACCTAGCACTTTTAAATCTTATTTTGCACAAGCATATATGTTAATGTACATGTATACATATGCATATATATATACATACCTATGCATAGGCATAGTTATATATAATTATTTAATTATACAAAAATTGTGTTGGTACATTTAGATGGAAAGATCAAGTAAATTCATGATCTCCTCCTTTATTATTTTACAAAAACACATATATATATATACAAATATGTGTCATTTATATGTTCATTTATAAACATATATAATATGTATGTATATATGCTATATAGTATATGTTTATATATATATATAAACATATGTATGGATTTTTTGTGCAAAATAATATATGTGTGCTTGTGTATATTTATCCTATTGAATTCCTTTGGTGTTCCTCATGTATACATATGTTCAGATATCGGATATGATTTCATAGGCACATTGAGTTAGATAAAGTACCACGGAGTTCATTACTGAAAACTGGCTAGTGCCAGTCAACATACTGAAGTCGCCATTAGATAATTCTGGAATTTATGAGTGACTCCATGTTACTCTGCCACTTTTTTTGGTAGTTATGCCTGGAATGCAAATTTGAAATTTACTGAATGAAGACAACATATTTCAGTCAATCATGTTTCGATGATTAATTTTTACTTTCAGCTTGACAAAACCTAGGATGAAAGTCTCAACTAAGGAGTTTCCCAGATCAGATATATGTTTTACCAAGCCTCTGAGAAATTGTCTTTATTCTCAATTGCTAGATAAGGGCTGATTCCAGTGTAGACCAAATTATCACTAAGAAGACCTGAATTGTGTAATAAAAACTAGATTATCAAATCAGACAGCAAGCCAGAGAGCAAACCAAGAAATAAAATACCTACATGCGCATTCTTTGTCTCACTGCTTCATGTGTATCCAGGCAGATTCAAATGGAAATGATGCTAGAAAAAGAATTCATCATAAATAGTCAGCGATTGATCCTTACATACACTTTCACTACTCCATTCTTTCAAACATTTGCAAACAGTTCTCTGACTCAACACTGAGAAATAAAAGACAATATCAAGCTTATAGCAATGTTATAGGAAAGAAAAATAATCACAAATATTACCCAGCTTTAAACCCTGCGAGCTACAATAATGACTGATCTGGCAGGGGATGCCCACTACTGTAAGTGTGGCACATATGTTATGAGGGAAACCACCCACATTTTGATTAGATTTGAGACATCAGTCACAACCTGAAAGCCAAAACTCTCAACACAATAGAGTTAATAACCTTGAATTAGATAGATCAAACACCTGAAGAAAAAACTGTACAATTATCATCCTACTAAGTGGACATCTTTGAAACTCTTGTTTTTATTTCCTCAGAGGCTGGGGTGAGATGAGTCATACACATGTATTACTAATACATGGCTTGCACTGATTCCAGAGTGTTTCTATCTGAATATCCCTAGGCTTACTTAGTTCTGGAAGCTTCTAGCCTCCATATAATCTAATCTACTTCAAGCCAGGACCTTGCAGTCTTCAGTTTCCAGCCATCATTTACTAACCTAAGACTTGAAGGTTTTAAGCCTCCAGGGCTTAATGCTGAATAAACTCACCTTTTCCAGTTCTTTTTTAACTCTGGACAGCTGATTCAATTCAGCTGTTCTGGCTCAAAACTTCTCTCCAAGGTGACTGATTTGAACTGGCTACTCTTAGTTTCTCATTGAATTTCTCTAGTGGACAGAAAAAAAAAAAAAAAAAAAAAAAACTTTTTGTAAGCTCCACAAACTGAATTGCCCCAAATTGCATGCATCTAACTTAACTAAACTGCAGTGAACTGACTGCACAAATTCTTGTGTATTCCTGCTCTGTACTCTCCTCCTCTCTACCTCACTCACCAAACTCATGTATTGTCTCCATAAACTCCTCTGTATTCCTGTACTGCATTCTCCATTGTAATTTACTTTTGTCTGATTCTCTGCACTGCTCTTAAGTAGTGTCTCTCTCTCTCTCTCTCTCTCTCTCTCTTGTTCTCTCTCTCATTGGATGTATCCTATCTCTAACAAGTTCTGTCAAATGTTTCTCTGATTTGTCACTTTTTCTTTCAATTGGACATCATTGCTTAGGATTAAAAGCTTTTCTGTATTCTGGCCAGAGGGAAAAAACCTGTCTTGTATCTATATTCCAGTCAGAGAGATTAAAGGTGTGTACTAAGGTCTTGTCTGCATTCCAGCCAGATTACTCAGACCTTAGACTTCTGATGTTGCTAGATTAAAATTCTTCTACATGTGGTATTAAATTTACTCTTAATGACTTAGCATTGCATCCAGACATAAATGCATACCTCAATCCTCTCATAATAGAAGCTTCTTTTTGCAATACATAATAATTTACCCAGCAGTGTATCAAAGCTGATGCTGAGTCTTATAACCAAACTTTGGGCAGAGTTCCGGGAATCTTATGAAAGAAAAGGAAGAGAGTAAGACCTGGAGAGGACAAGAGCTCCACAAGGAGAGCAAAAGAACCAAAAATTCTGAGCACAGGGGTCTTTTCTGAGACTGATACACCAACCAACAACCATTCATGGAGATAACTTATAACCCCTGCTCAGATATAGCCCATAGTAGCTCAGTATCCAAGTGTGTCCTAGTAAGGGGAACAGGGACTGTCTCTGACATGAACGCAGTGGCTGGCTCTTTGAACAACCCTCCCCCCTGATGGTGGAGCAGCCTTGCCAAGCCACAGAGGAATGAAGGAAGGAAGGAATGAAGCCAGTCCTGATGAGACCTGATAAGCTAATGTCAGATGGAAGGGGAGGAGGACCTTCCCTATCATAGGATTTGGAAAGGGACATGGGAGGAGATGAGGGAGGGTGGGATTGGGAGAAAATGAGGGAGGTGCTACAGCTCAGATAGAAAGTGAATAAACTAAAATTAATATAAAAATAAACAATAATTTAAAAAATAATTTACACAAAGACACACACCTCCTCCACTAGTCAATGTGAAGAGAATGAGAGACTGAAGACTCCTCAGCCTAATTGGAACTTCATATTACATCCTTCTCCTAAAGACGCAGGAATCATTGTACAAAATAGGTGGAAAATTATAACAGCCAAAAGTGGTTAATGACTAAAAGGAAACAGTATTTTTACAGCAACAAAGCATATTAATATGTAAACAAAGCATCAGACCTATGCAAAATCAAGCCAGACATAGACTGTACAGGGGAAGTTTTCACTAAATCCCCCCACTAGTGTTGGCAATGGATAGCTAGTGGGAGAGGAAGAGTGAATTTCCTTTAGTCTTGGAAATGTCAGTTTTTTGATCATGGTTTTGCGCATGGTCACACATCCATACGTATATGGGGGGTGTACAAAGTAGAATTCAGGAGGTTTTTAGAAAAAGGACAAAAAGTGACTGTTTTGTTAAGGGCTATGTAACTGGTAGGAGTTGTGCTATGTGAGTGAATATGATCAAAATAAAATGTACGAAATACTTAAAGACTATTAAAAATGAGAAAATACGTATGATGTTAGGTGGTAAATGATGGAGGGCATACAGGCTGAGTTGGAGGAGGAGATGGGTGGTTGACTATCATATTTCATTTAAACAATCTATCAAAATTTTAACAAATATAAATTTATTAAAATAAAAACATAAGATTGATAATATTATACAAAAGATGGATATACAAATAATTAATAAAATATGTTTTAAAATTTTTATTTATTTACTTTAAGTCCCTTTTGCAGCTACCTCTGTACTCTCCTCTTGGTTCCTACTCCCTTCCTCCTTTCTACCCTCCCTTTCTTTTCAGAAAAAGGGAACACCCCACTACCACCACCAACAACTTTCTGGCACATTAAGTTGCATTAGGACTAAGTGCATCCTCTTCCCATGACTCCAAACAAGACAGCCCAATGAGGTGAATGGGATCCAAAAGAAGGTAACAGAGTCCATGTCAGAGATAGGCCCTGCTCTAATTGCTTGGGGACCTTCATGAAGAACAAGCTGCCCATTAGCTACCTATGTGTAGGTGACCTAGGCATTCCTGCTCCTTGATTGGTAGTTCAGTGTCTGTAAACCCCTGTGGTCATGGTTAGTTGTCTATTTTAGTCTGCTTGAGCAGTTCTTGTCACAGCCATGTCCTTCCATTCTTCCCCCAACTCTTCCACAATTGTCTTGGAGCTCAGCCTATGGCTCTGGATCTCTGCATCTGTTTCCATCTGCTGCTGAGTAGAGCCTCTCAGAGGACACTTATGCTAGGCTCCTGTCTGCAAGCACAGCAAAGTATCATTAAAAGTGACTGGGATTGGCTGTCTCATGGTGTGGGTCTCAATTTGGGCCAGTCATTGTTTGACATTCCCGAAATCTCTGCTCCATTTTTATACCTGCAAACCTAGTAGACAGGGTAAATTTGGGGTTGAAGGTTTTGTGGGTATGTTCTTGTTCCCCTCTCTCCACTGGAAGTCCTGCCTAGCAGGGGAGGTTGCCATTTCAGTCTCCATATTTCCTGCTCCTATGTGTCTTAGCTAGAGTCACCCCCATTTCCCCCCAGTCGTCCACCCACCCTGTTACGGGTCTCTACCTTGTCCTAGAGATGCCAGCCATTTGTTTCCCTTCTCCCTCCTAGCTCCCTTACCTTTCACTCTAGCTCCCCCTCACCTGAGTCCCACCCTCATTTCTCTTCTCAACCCTACTCCTACCCAGTTCTCTCTGTTGATCCACTTCTGATATCTATTATTTTTAAATTATATTTATTTCCTTAAAACCAGAAACTCTACAGATTTTAACATGATTATCCTATATTATATGTCTAATATCCACTTAAAAGTGAGTATATACCATGTGTGTCTTTATGCTTCTGGGATACCTCACTAAGGATGATCTTTTCTAGATCTCACCATTTGCCTGCAAATTTCATGATTTCCTTGTTTTTAATTGCTGAGCAGTATTCCATTGTGTAAATGTACCACAATTTCTGCATCCATTCCTCCACTGAGAGTCATCTGGTTGTTTCCAGCTTCTGGCTATTACGAATAGAGCTGCTAAAAACATGCTTGAGCAAATGTCCTTGTTTTGACTTGAACATCTTTTGGATATATGCCTAGGAGTGGTATAACTGGATCTTGAGGAAGCACTATTCCTAATTGTCTGAGAAAGCACCAGATTGACTTCCAAAGTGGTTGTACAAGTTTACATTCCCACCAGCAATGGAGTAGGGTTCCTCTTTCTCCATAACCTCTCCAACATGTGTTGTCACTTGAGTTTTTCATCTTAGCCTTACAGATAAGAATATATGTTATATTTATTAGAAAAATGAACTCATTATAGAAATTGAACTTGAATGAGATTAGATAAATCGGTCTACAAATTTCATGAGTGATATTTTAGCAATTTAGCTTTTTATTCTTTTTTTTGTCCTTTTTATTTATGTATTTTTATTTACTACAATTTATTTTCTTTGTATTCCAGCTGTAGCCCCCTCCCACATACCTTCCCAATCACACCCTCCCTCCCTCCCTCTTTTCCTCACATGCCCCTCTCCATGTCTTTAGTATCATTTCTACTTGAAAGAAGTTTACCTTTATCTTTTCAAACAGAGCATGTGGCATAGAACAGCAGGTTTTATGCAAAATTTGAAAGACTTTTTTCTACTGTCTTCCATTTTTCTAACCATATGGTATTAGTATATTATTAAAAGTTATTTAGGAGACTAGAAACAAAAAGGTTAGTCACTAAGAGCATGTACTGCTCTTTCAAAAGACCCTTGATTGGTTATTATTACCCAATCAAGTAGCTTACAACTGCCTGTAACCCCTGCTCTAAAAACCTGATGTACTGTTCTGGCCTTTGTGAGTAATGGACTTTTGTAGATGCATACAAACACACACACACAGGCATACACTCACAAGTTGACACATATAGACAGACACACACACACTGCAACTAAACTAAATAGAACTGATTATTTCTTTGTTTAAGTCATTTGTGAGTAAAACAATAATTTGCCTTTCATAGTTCACATCAGCCACATTTACATTTTCTAGAGTATATGAAATATACAATAGCTCAATAGCTTTTTAAAAATTAAGTTAACACAATTTTCCCTTTAATGGAAGATCCTCATGTCTCTCTTAATTCAGATACTTAAACTTTATGATTTAATTTTGATTTTAGGGCAGGCAAGAAAAATAAGAAGAATTTATTTTCATTGCAGATGGACTATTCTTATTGTATATGTTACTGCCCAATTCCCTTTGCCAAGCCTGAAACAACCATGTAGTCTAGCTGGAATGGCTCTTAACCTTTCTGAGTATTAACTTTAAACACTGGTAGCCTACAAGAGAAAGAAAGGGGAGAGGCAGTAAAAGAGACGTTCAGCATGGATGGCTGAGTCTCTAAAACTGAAATTCATCAAGAATTCTTTGCCTCTTGTCATTTCCATTTTAATCTGCCTGAATACAAATAAAACAATGAAATAGAATATGTGCATTTGGATATTCTACTTCTGGTCAGTTGAATTTAATGCTATTTAAGGTCTTATAATTTCCACTGAAATATGAAGACAAGTGATTATAGCAGGTGGTTGTTAGCTTGCTGATGGAGTAGATTCTAACAACTTCTGCTTCATTTGAAAACTCTGCAAAATGAATCCTACTCTCCGAGAGATCACTTGTCATTTTCTGTATTTTGTGAGAGACAGCATTCTTTAACTCAGCGTTAGAAATAGAAGAGCTATTTTATTCTGTTGGTTTTGAACATTTTACCTGATAAATATCTAATCTAGAATCACTTTCAACCAATCACAATATTAACAAAAAGCCCATGTCAGACAGGAGCATTTGTAATTTAGGAGCAAGAAATTCTGCAGTAGGATTAATCAGGCAAGCACTGTGACATTACAGGCCAGCAAACACAGACAGCGCGCTGTGTTCAACCCTATACCTACTCTGAGATCTTAAGATAAGGTTCATAAGTTGACAGTTCAGAAGTAGTAATGTTCTTATTAGCATATTCTGACTCATGATTTACTAAATAAATGCCTTGAAATATAGAATAAAGTTATTGATAGTTACCAGAGTATTCACATACCTGCTCAAATTCACATATTTTAATGAAGAATCAATGTTTAAACTTTATAATAACACTCACAATACACATTAAAAAATACCACTTTGAGCATTCAGGGAACCAGTGACCGCTCCTATTCAGGCCCCAGAATATATTCCTACAAGTGACACACAGCCACCACAGTCTCCTATGAACCAGAAAGGAACAGAATCCAAGGAATAAAGCACACACACAACAAAGATAAGAACACATATTAACACCTGTGGTTACAATCTTCCCAGTCTCAGATACATAGAAACCAGCATGAAACAACACAATCAATAATATCCAGGAAAGTATGTCTTCATTAGAGCCCAGCAATCCTACCACAGTAGGTCCTGAATAATATTCCAACAAGATTAAATCAATAATAAAAACACCAGAGGAGGACATTGCAGCCACTCCTGGTGAGACTTGATAGGCTAGGGTCAGATGGAAGGGGAGGAGGACCTACCCTATCAGTGGACTTGGAGAGGGGCATGGGGGAGATGAAGGAGGGAGAGTGGGATTGGGAGAGGATGAGAGAGGGGGCTACAGCAGGGATACAAAGTGAATAAACTGTAATTTATAAAAAATATAAATAAATTAAAATTTAAAAACCCAAGACAGCCTTTATGAATATGATAGAGGACTTTAAAGAGGAAATAAATAAATTATTTTAAAAATGTAGGAAAACACGTATAAAGAGTGGAAAGAAAAGAACATAATCATTCAAGAGCTTACAGAAAAAGAATAAAAAATATCTAAACTGAGAAAAATTTATAAATAAAAATTTAGGAATTCAAACAGGAACATCAGACTCAAGCTTTCCCAACAGAATACAAAAGATTGAAAGAATCTCAGGCACTAAAGACTCAGCAGAAAAAAAAAAATAGATAACTTGGTCAAAGGAAGTATTAAATCTTAAAATAAAAGAAATAAATGAACAAAAACTACTCATGGCACAAAACAATAAAAAAGAGAACATCTAAGAATAGTAGGAATCAAGGAAAAAGAAGAAACAGTTCAAAGACACAGCAACTATTGTCAACAAAATCATAGACGAAAGTTTTCCTTAACTAAAGAAGGATATACCTACCAAATTACAAGAAGCGTTCAGAAAACATAGACTATGCAAGAAAAGAAAGTCCTTTTGGCACATAATAATCAAAACACTAAATTTACAGAATAAAGAATATTAAATGTTCCAAGGGAAAAACAAAAAGGTACAAAAAAGAGGCAGACCTATTAGAATTTTACCTTACTTCTCAGTGCATACTCTAAGCTGGGAGAACCTGGACAGGAGTGCTGCAGATTGTAAGAGTTCACAAATGCCAGCCCAAATGATTATACCCAGCAAAACTTTCTGTAGTCCCCTTCCTTGTAGCCTCCCAGTCCTACCCACCCTCCTTCTTCTCCCCTTATGTCCCTTCCTTAGTCCATTGCTAGGGAAGGACATTCCTCCCTTTCCATCTGACCTTAGCCTATGAGGTCTCATCAGGACTGGCTGCATCATTTTCCTCTGTGGCCTGGCAAGGCTGCACCCCCCCAGTGGAAGGTAATCAAAGAGCTGTCCTCTGAGTTCATGTCAAAGAAAGCCCCTGTACCCCTCACTGAGGTACCCACTTGGAAACTGAGCAGAATATGGGCTTTGAGCAGGGGGTCTAGTTTCTCTCTCTGCATGGTTCTTGTGTTGGAGGATCCATATGCAGGACCCCCTGGGCCCAGGTATTTTGGCTCTGTTGTTTGCCTTGTGGAGTTCCTGTCCCTTCCAAGTCTTTCTATCTCTCTCTTCTTTCATAGAATTCCGCACTGCTCAAAGTTTGGCTATGAGTCTCAGTATCTCCTTCAATACCCTGGTGGGTAGAGTCTTTAAGGTCCCCTGTGCAAGGATCCTGTCCAGTTCCTTATCTTCTCCTACTTCTGACATCTATCCTGTTCACCCTACTAAGTGAGGTTTCAGCCTTCCCTAGCGTCCTTGTTGTTTAGCTTCTTTAGGACTGCAGATGTGAGTATGTTTATCCTAAAATTTTCAGTCACCGTATGTGGTAAAAAAAAAAAAAAAAAAAAAAAAAAAAAAAAAGCCATTTCAGGACAAAACCAAATTTAAGCAATATTTGTTTACAAAGCCAACCCTATAAAACATGTTAGAAAGTAAACACAAATCCAAGGAGGTTAAAATAACACGGGAGATACAAAATAACATGGGAGTAGATAATCTCAGACCAACAAAGTCAAACAAGACACACACACACACACACACACACACACACACACACACACACCAAAAACATCGAAATAATAGGAATCTAACAAAAACTTGTCATTCTTATAATATAATATTAAATGACTCAATTCCCCAACAAAAACACACAGAATAATAGAATAAATACAAAACCACAATCTATCAGTTTGCTGCATCTACAGAACACACTTAGAGATTACCTCAGAGTGAAGTTTGAGAAAAAAATATATTCCTAGCAAATGGACCTAAGAAACTAGCTGGGATAGCCATTTTAATATCTGTCAAAATAGACAGCAAACCAAAACTAATCATGAGAGATAGATAAGGACACTATTTATTAACCAAAGTAAACATTCATCAAGAAAACATTTTAACTCTTAACATCTATGCCACAAACATAAGTGTTATGGTAAATAAAAAATAAAATTTGGACTATTTACTATTAGCCCTAAGATTATCATGGTGGTATTATTTAACCAGCTATCACAAATAATAAGCACAGACACTTGTTAGATTTTATAATTGCCTTATTTACCTTATCCCCAGCAGATATTTCACCTACACTGTCTCAATATCCTCACTATCCATATCCTAGCCTCCATCCTATGCCATCCACCTTAATCATCCTTTCTGGGCTACTTTTCATCCATAATTCCTTGGTACTTGCTTTCATTCATTATCTGGGCCTTTCCACGCCATCATAGGAGTCCTTTATCCAGTCACACGTGGTTCCCTTTCCAAGCAAATCCATTGTGGATTCCTTCTTCCTCCTGTCTTTCTGTCCATCTGATTCCATGATTCTCTCTTGAACCCAAACGCCTGGGTACTTTAGCCATGTCTACCCCATTCTGCCCTGCCCAGGTATAGGCTGTTTAAGCAACCAATCATACATAATGACTTAGACAGGTTTACAAAACAAGGATAGCTGTAATCAGATCTTGAGGGTCAGAAACAGAACAATCCCAAATATGTAAGTGCACATACGTTTGTAAAAGAAAGACTACTACAGCTTAAATAATATTTGGACCCTTACACACAGGTCATACATACAGCAACTAAAGAGAAAAATATGTGCGCTAACTGAAAGTATAAACCAAAATGTACCACATGCTTACAGAATATTTCACCCAAATAGAAAAGATCATACATTCTTCTCATCACCACAAAACCATCTCCAAAATTGCCCACATGCTTGGATACAAAGAAAACTTCAAGGAATATAATAAAACTGATACAACACCGTACATCTTGTCTGACTATTACAGGTTAAAGTTGGATTTCAATAACAACAGAAAGGTTACAAACTCATTAAAGTTGAAAAGTTTCCTACTGAACAAAAAAGTAGTTTAAGATAGAAATCCATGACTTCCCAGAATTGAATAAAAGTAAATGCACAATATACTCCAACTTGTGGGACACAGTGAAAGCTCCTCCTCACTTGGTTTGATGTATTGATTCTTTAAACTTTTTTTTTAAGTTGACACACTTTTTTGTTACACTATTAATTTACCATTGTGAATTTTCTCTACACTTTAAGATAATTTTTTCCTATAAATTATGTCAATTTAAATGTTTTTAAATTGTCATAATGTTATTAATATTACCTTATCTTGTTCTGCATCAGTCCACTGGTGGATATAAAGACAAAAATCCCAATTTATTTAAATATTCAGAAATACTTTATGTACAAAAAATATTGTTACTGCATTTAAATTTTCAAAAATATATAATATTATATAAAGATTGATTTTACTTGATTTTATTTTATTGGTTCTATCTAGAACTTTGTTGCCTTATTTATAATCTGTTTTGTGTCTTGTAATAAAAATGTTTTCTGTCCCTAGGTCAGTCACAGTTATTAAGGCTTAAATAAAATTTTGTTAATATCTTCTGGTAAGTAGACAGACAGTACATTTTGAACATGAACAATGAAATTGAAGGTTGAATGTTTTTTCTCTCTCTTGCTGCTGTTCTAAATCCTTGAGAGTGGTTCATTTATCAACCACAGAAATTTATTTCTCACAAATTTAAAGTTTAGAGAGTCCAAAATCAAGGCATCCACTTCAGAATCTTCATCCTGAAGAAGGTAGCATCAAGTGGGAATTACATTTCTGCATGTAAGAATTACTTGATGTTTATTCTCATTTTCTGGAAAGATGGGCATCTCACATAAGAATGGAAAGGGTAATCCCCTCTCCACTGGCTTCACTGTTCAAGTACACAGATGTATTCACGAAGGGAGACCACAGTGTCTATCCAATTTCTGAAGTCAGGTTTTATTAAAAGTGCCACATTGATGATTAAGTTTCCTTCCTAGCACAGAAGCCTCTAGCTCCAACAGAAAAGCCTTACTATTTGTCAGAGATGGGAAAATGTCCTGCTTTTTCTACTATGCCAAAACTGGCTTCTTTCTTTAACCGATAGGCAGATGCTGCAGTTGATCACTCTGGCTGAAACACAATTTGCCCAAACGAAACTTTGCTAACTAGGTTTGTCAAGCCATTTCTCAAGCATCAGTTTTATCTTGACGTCTCACTCTTATCCCTCTACAAATGTTTTTACTTATGTAGAATTCTGGACTGTTTTCCTTCTGATATCACTCAATGTATTTCAGTATTTCTACCTTCTTATCACCTTCTAACAGACCATGTAAATTAATTATTGATTATTTCAGGGGGAAAAAGTAGCTGGAAAGCAAAAAAATTTGCTCATCCATGAAAACTAAGATAATTAGCTGAAAAATTAACACAATGAAAATATCTTTTAAGGTATTTGGCCAATAAAAACTCACAAAAATAAGTCTATTATTTGGGTGACCATTGCTTTCTTGGTCATTTAAAAGATAAAATTTGAATACACAATTATGTGTATTTCTTTATTATATTTTATTAGTATGAATAACATTACCCACTCGTATTTGAGAGCTTAAATCATGTTGACTGAAACATTTATTATATATAATCCAAATTCAAAGTTTTAAACATGATTGCTAGACACATTTCTTTGAATTTCAGCTTTCAAAGAAAGATACTTAAAAATTCATTCAGCATTCAGACACAGATTTTAAAGTTTATATTGAGTACAATCACACATGAAAAATATAGAGGAGAGTCAATTTAGATAATAAAGTACCTCCGCAGAAACTTTACAATATTTTCCTCCATTATATATACTCTATTGCAGGTAAAATTGAGAGTAACAAATAGTTATGTTCATAATATTACTATAAAAATGGGTGCAGTGAAGTCAGAATAGGATCACTTTGTGGTTAATAGAAAACTATCTGGGAAACCACCCTTCCAGACTGCATCTGAGACTAGAAGATAGCAGAGCTGTGGGAAAGCAAAGCAAAGGTGAGAGATTTTGAGCTGATGCAGGCTGCATGGATTAATCAGATTAATCAGGAACTGGATGCTCTTGCCTGAGGTAATTAAACATTTATTTTATTTTATTTTATTTTATTTTATTTTATTTTATTTTATTTTATTTTATTTTTATCAGTTACATTTTATTAACTCTGTATCCCAGCCGTGTCCTGAACCCTCATTCCCTCCGAGTCCCTCCCTCCCTCCCTCATCACCACTGTGCCCCTTTCCAAGTCCACTGATAGGGGGGGACCTCCCCCCATTCATCTGATCCTGTTTTATCAGGTATCTTCATTGAGTTCCTGTTAGAAATA
>REGO01000656.1:498843-509498 GCA_010120015.1 Rhombomys opimus | reverse complement strand
CTGGTACTGTTTCTCTCTGGCGTCTGGAGAGTTCTTCAGGAAGCTGAGAGCTCTCAGCGTGTGCTGAGGACTAGCTGTACATGCAGGTCACTTGGCAGAGATCGTAGAATCCGGCCTCTCTGTTCTCTGGTTTGGCCCTGCTTCTTTGATATGCCCCTCCAGTTCTGTGATGCTGTCACTGCCAGGTTCTGAGGTCTTGCTGCAGCGTCAGTGATGGTGATCCTGCGGAGCTAGTATGGTGTCTAGCTGACTCGGGCCCTGGGAGAATGGTGCAGCCGCCGCGCGGATCTGGGACTCCAGGACAAGTACTGCTGATCTTTGCCTGCTGCTAAAGGGCTTGGAGCTCTGCCCCAGCGGCTGTATACCCCAGGCAGTTAACTTTGCTCCATAATTAAACATTTCTGATGGATAAGGTCTATAGTGGTAAACAGAACCCTGATTTTTGAGATTTCTGAAGATTCTAAGGTTAGGGGTTTTTTTGTTTATCCAATAGTAATCTTTCTGTTTATCTGTTCACAGTTCTTCTTTTTAAGTCATTTTTCACCAGCACCGCCATTTTGGTGACCTTTGTACTTAATATTCTAGCTTTTGGTTGATGACAAAGTAGCAAGGTGGCCCTGGCTTCTTTCTGTTTACTGCTTGAGAAAGGGCTAAGTGTTGGGAAAGTCTGCTCTATTTTCCAAATCAGAAACTTAGACAATTTTAGAATACCTGAGGAAATTCCATCAGTGGTATTAGGATTACAAACCATAAGGTTATTTCGCTTATTCTAAGCATCACCTGTCTCAAGTTTATGTAAACATGCTATATTTTTTCTCTGTATCGCCAATAAAAGTAAAACAGCCAGTGCTAAGCAATGGAGAGAATAGGTGGGACATCCTAGTCGGGGGTGGGGAGAAAAAGGGGAGTGGCTGGATAGGACTTGCAAACACCAGGAGAGATGAACCCGACTAAAAAGCAAGTATAATGAGAGAAATCTAAATGGGAGGAAGCTACGCGGGCTTGGAGGTTTAGGATGGAGTAATTATTGCCCAGCATTGTGCTCTAGGTTAATTAAATAAATCCTAAACTCTGTGTGGTTATTTGGGTATACAACTGATTTAGGAATAACTGCTGTTTAACTAGAAGATAAATCAATATTAAATATTAATAATCATCAACAACAAAGGTCAAACCTGTAGCAGCCACTAAGGCTTCCAAACAGATCTCAATCTTGACCAGGAGAGCCATCCCTTATTTCTTATATGCAATTTGGAGGAGAGTATAGAACCATTTGTAAAGCAGAGATCCTGTCCATTGATAACAGGAGGACATACAGGGTAAGCTGCCAGGATGGACAAGTTCAGGTAGTGACCTTCCTACTTCCTGGCTTTGGGTGCTTCCATATCATCAGAAAGCTCTTTTGCCTCATGTCCTTATAATGACTACTATGGCCTCTACGTAGGATGTGGTGAAAGTGTTACGAATTTAGCAATATGCAGTTTTTGCCAACCATCAAATCTATAAGCATTAGAAAATAATTGAAACTCAATGTGTGTAAGACCAACCTGACTAATTAAGAATGACTCTCTGAAAATAAAGGGTTGGGAATGTAGCTCAGGGGCCTGGAATGTGAAAGTACCCTACTACCACCACCACTGCTGCCATACAATCAAAAGAAAAAGATCAAAACAGGGCTGAGAAGTATATTTCTGTGTTGGGTAATTGTCTAGCATACACAAGATCTTGACTTCCATACCCAGTGTCACAAATAAAAAGGGAATTAAGAAAGAAACAGGGATAGAACATGAGAAAAAGGAATGGGGATGGATTAAAATTCTTACAGACTCATTTTCATAAAATATAGATAGATTCACCTCAAACAGATTTTTTTTTCTAATGAACTGGCATTTAATAATTTTTTAAACTAGTAAGACCTTCTAAGAAATGGTAGCACTAAAATAAGTCATGGAAAATAAGAGTATGTACAAATACGCAATAGAAAGTTAGCAAATGTGCACAATTGTTGGGCCTGATAAGTCCTGCTGTATCTACCTGAGCCTGGCTCGAGTTTGGAGACCTGTCTTTAGCTCCCAATTTAAGAGGTGCCACTTCCAGGCAAAAGTGATTCAGCATATCCGCCTTAAAATCACCTCTGCATGGCAACTCTTACGTGGAGTTTTGTCCCTGGCCCACCTCTCCTTGCACTACCTAACTTTGCTCTCTACGTCATCTTACCTCACTTCCTTAATCCTGCCTCCTGACCCAAACCTATAAAAAGGACCGTTTTATTCAATAAACCAAGTTCCTGCTTTGACAGATCTCCTGGCTCGGTGGTGGTTTATTTCCTGGGACATCCCGGGAGGTCCGGGCCGTTGACACTCATCATCCCGCTCAGCCTTTGAGGGTGTCCAGCTGGACTGGCCAACCCTCCTCTCAGCTTCACCTGCCAGATATTGACGAGGTGCACAATGAAAGCACAACCAGTAGCCTACTTCTGATTTTGCCACTAGCATCCAGTGATGTAAATCATGATTTTCTAATGTGTAGAGAAATTTTAATCCAGCAATATTCTAAGTCTGTGATCTGGCTGAAATGCAGACACCCCCAAACAACAATGGTAAAGTTAGTTTGTAGAAGGAAACACCCTTGTTTGAAATATTTCTAAGTGGGGTGCAGACAAAATGACCAATCAGAGAAATATTTGTCAGAATGAGTCAAATATAGGATACACCCAACTTTCAGGAGACAAACAGGAAAGAGAAGCTGACACAGAGAAAGAGAGCGAGATAGACAGAGAGAGGAGAGCAGTTTTGTTTTTTTTTTTAAACTGGGACAGTTTTACAGAAACAAGTTGTAGAGAGAACAAAAGAAGCTATACATTGGTAAAGACAGAGAATGTGGAACCAAATGATTATACCAGATTGCCAGAGTTGCTTTAAGGCCAAGGAAAGCAATTCAGCCAGAAGCCAAGAAATGCCAGCATTGAATCAGCCATTTTGAAGAATAATTTGAGCAAGAACAGATAAGTTGAGCCTCCATCCAGAGTTCAGAAAGAACAAGAAAGGGTGAGCTTATTCAACAGTAAGTCTCAGAGTATAAAAGTATTCTAGGCCGAGATTAATTGTATGGAGGATAGAAGCTTTTAGGACTAGGACTAGTATAGCAGACAGAGGCAGTAAGCATTCATGATGGCAGAAAAACAGAAGCTATTTTTACACTAATGCATAAACAAGATTTTAAAAATGAATGAACATGAAAGAAGGCTAAGAAATATATAAGAAATGAAAGCATCTACAAAAAAAAAATACCTGCAGATACAACTTTCAACTCTAGTTTCACATTTAGATAGATGCTCTATTATCATTATAACAAAACTTATTAAATCATCAGATAATATTGTCTTTACTAAAGGATAAAAATTAATGATAGACCACCTACAGATTTAACAAGTACCTCTGGTGCCATCTCACTTATTTAATTTTGATAGATGCTGGTAAAACTGAAAGTCATGATCAATCAGAAGCCACAGGCCACTTGTAAAATGAAAATATCTTTGCAGGTCCCAGTGTGGAACCTCATGCCTCGTGCATGGTTCATGAAGTCTCTACCACTGAGTTATAGTTGCACCCTAAAGAGAACAAAAATATCTTAAAAGCAGCTTCAGCATCTAAATGACTTCCTAATAGAGCATCAATTGTTTTATTTTCCAACTCAAAGAGAAAATTGTGAATGGTTCTACATATTCACCAAATGTGAATAAACATATCATAATAGCTGGGTTCTCGTAAGCTATGCATGTTCAAACATGAAAACATTCACCTGGTATAACAATGAACTGTTAAGAGGAAGCAGTTCAAAGGCCATTACACAGCTGATAAGCCCATCCAGACTTTTCCCCAAGGAGTCTTTTCTGGACAACAGTGAAACACATCTTCATTGATGATGAGATTTGTCACGGTACACAACTGTGTTAATGATCTGAGTCATAGCACTGTATGTCTTGGACTTTCTACAGAGGACCTTGCCCCTTCTGGAGCAATATGTTTAAGAGGGTCACCCTTTGGAAGATGTTGTGACTTACTCTTCCCCTGCCCCCCAAAAGAAGTGGCATCCATCAAACAGCTTTGGTAACAGCTGCTCTCCTGCTCCTTTGTGGACCTCCAGAAATCTGACCATTTTCTTCCTGTTCATGTACTTTGCTATGCAAACATTAACCCTATTATACTATAGGATCCAGAATCCACTGAGAATTCTCAAGCATACATGTCAAAGTACTTTGAGCTTAATCTCCAGGAACAATGACATGAGTTACTGTACTGTCTTTTTAACCTTGAAACCTATCTCCCTGACTCTAGAGGTATTGCAGGTGTGATTGATAGGTCACATGTGCATCAGTAGGTGGCAGAGAGATTAGAGATCATGTCTATGCTCAGTCTTCTGACCTGTGAACATCTGAATGACCAGTAGCCTAACATTCCCTGAAAATGTGAGACTAAGAAGACTACCAGTCCAGCACCAAGGGTCTTGGACAGGCAGCTAGCCTGAGAAGACTACCAGAATGCACAGTTCAGGTCAGCACAGACTAGAATGTACTGCATGGGGAATGCAGACCCCAGGCAAGAGTGAGCCAGAGAAAGATAACTTTCTCAAAGCGCCACTCACGTGGGCCTGGGCAACTAGTAAGGCCAAGATTAGCACTAGACCTGTGCCATGAGGCCTGGTCAGAGAGCTAACCTGAGATGACCATTAGTTCATGTCTGTGGTGGCTGAGAGGGCCAGGCCATTCATGAGATGACCAACATACAGGTCTGCTTAGGCCTGGAGGAGCAGACCATGTCTGCAATGACCATCAGTCCAGGGTTGCACATGTCTGGAGGTTCAGATGATGGCTAGGATGACCACTGCTCAGTGCCAGAATGCATGAATGGGACATAGTACTCCTGAAACTACTCAAGATACTTAGAGACCCCAGGTGCCACTAAGAAGACCAAGTAAGAAGTGAAGAAATGGAAGAGAAAGAGAAGATTATGGGCACAATGAAGAAAGGCAGAGCTGGATGCTCAAGAGTAGTGAGGAACAGCCTGATGTGAGATGCTAGTGATGCCACCTAGGACCATGGTGGGTATGTGGCCTATGCTACCACAGGCAGACATATCTGGGTCTATGGCCCTGTAGCAGCAAGGGTCTGTTACCACCAAAGGCTGGGTAGGCATCTGGTCTAGGCCATGGACATATAGATGTCTGAGGGCTGTGCAGAACTGGCCCTACCTCTCATCTGGGCATCGTGGAAGAGCTGGTCCTGGAGGCATGAGAGCAAGAAAGGCTGGCTCTACCCAATCCAGGTGGAGCACTCGGGAGAGCAGGCCAGCACACTGCATGAATTATGAGTAAGCCGACCTCAATAATATGAGCTTGGGAGACCAGGCCCTGACAATTGTCTCCTGTGCAGTGGTGATGGCATGGAGGAGGGAGAGATATACTCTTCCCCCTTGCCCATCACCACCCACAGCCAGTGGGAGATCTAGCCCCAAAGTCCTCAGAGCACGAGAGCCGGCCCTGTCCTTTATCAGCTACAGCACTCAGGAAGGTGGGCTTTGCACCTGCTCTGAATAGTAGAGCTGATGCTAATGGCAGGGGCTCACATTAGCCATCCCAAGCTCTGAGCATGGAAGGACTGGCCCCATATTTGTCTGCCATGCAGCAGCAAGGGCTAGGGAGAGATGCCTTCCCCAGCTTTTGCACCTTGCCACCAATAACAGGTGGGAGAGCTGGCCTGGGAGAGCAGGAAAGCTGTCCCTGCCCCTCACCTGCTGTAGAACTCAGGACAGTGGACCATGTACCTTGCTGAACAACAGAGTAGAGCTGGCCTTGGGTTACATATGAGCACAGGAGAGCCAGCCCCACCTCTTGTGTGATGTGTGTTGCCACAGATGAGAGGGAGACACCATCCTCCCGTCCCTAATCCCTCTCCATCTAGAGCACACTAGAGAGCTGGCCCCAGGCTCATGAAAGTGGAAGAACTGGCTATATCCCTCACAAACTGCATCTCTAAAGAGAGCAGACTATGTCCTGCTGGCCCTGGTTTCAGGTGTGGCCAGTGAGCAGTCCACAGTGGTGGACAGGAGACTGGGAGAGGCAGTCCACAGACCAGCTCAGATACCTCTCAGGCCCAGATGTAGGGTTCTGAATTGGCCCACCCCAACATCTACCCATCGATAAACTGCTGGAATGCATTAAGTTGACTGTCCTACAGATCCGAAACAGCAGGTTCTCCATGACACATGGTAACAATAGGATATCTAAGAGAGGTCTTGGTGAGATTACAATATTGATAGAGTAGCAGAAGCCAAAGGACTCATACCAGACCAAGTCACTGCAATGAACATTTACAAGCAAGAAGTATGGACCAGAAGGGGGGGCCAAGATGGCAGCGCCGGGAGAACACTGTGTTTGAGAAGCAGGACAACACACTCTATGCAGCGACCAGGAGACTGAACTCTGGGCCCTGAAACCACAGCAGTCGTGTTTCCCAGGTAAGGGGAGGCTCCCAGGGTGTGGGAATCAGTCGGGTCCACTCTCGGGCCACACAGCCAGAACCCAGGAAGAGAACCCGGGTAACTCAGGCTTTGGGTCTCCGGGCCAGTGCCACAAGCCTGTGTGTCCTGATCACTTTCTCAGGCTGATTGGTGAGCACAACGGTGCCAGAGACTGGGAGTCCCAGTCGCAAAAAAAAAAAAAAAAAAAAAAAAAAAAAAAAAAACACCGCGGGGAGTTACAAAAAAAAAAAACAAAAAAAAAAAAAAAAAAAAAAAAAAACCACGGGGAAGGAAAGTTGCAAGACTGATCACAGGTCACCCAGTCTTTCCCTGGAAGGTCTCGCTGACTGCTGGTATCCACCGTCCTCACAACTGAGCTCCCGCAGCGTGTGGAGAGCATCTGCACGCCCAGCTCAAAATCCCTACTCCCTCTAGGGAGGAGGCAGGAGGCAGGAGGTGTCCAGCAGAATCTGCCACAGACCACATTGTCTGTACCCCAACCCGAGATCGGGGCTGAGAAAACCCAATCCTTTTGGGCACTCCCCCAAATGCTGCCATAACCCTGCCGCAGCGGAGCAGAAGGACAAAAAGTTTCACAGCGATTTCACAGTGCTGGAACTCCAGTGCTGCCGACTTCTCCTAGCAAACAAACTTCAGCTCAGGATCTGGGACTGTGGTCATTCTACACATCCTGAGATTCTCCTGGGTCTAGCAGCAAGTTCTATCACCAGCACACACACCCCCCCCCAACCCCTGGCAGAGAAACCCCGGCTCAGGATCAGACTGAGAAGCTCCAACCCCTCTGGCACTCCCCTGAAAGCACCTCCATAAGCTTGCCTTAGTGGAGGGGAAGGTCAGAGGGGAAGGACAGAGAGACAGCCCGCCTGGTGAGCCTCTCTCCAGCTCACCCAGTGGCCCCTAGCAGAGAAACTCAAGCTCTGGATCTGAGGACACTCAACAATACCTGGTAATCTCTAGGGATCAGCAAACATAGGTTCTACAGCCAGGCTGCTTCTGGCAGAGAGATCTGGGCCCGGGATCTAGGATTGAGAACACTCAACCTAACTCTTTCCCTCGCCACCTCGGGACTAGTCAGCATAACCCCTCCTGGCAGAGGGAAAGGACAGAGAGGCAGCACACAGGAAAGGTGGACACAAAGTCCTGCAGCCACAGTGACACAGAGCTGACTGTTAGCCTACCTGCACATTTTTCCACAGCAGGACCAAATCAGAGTGTAGAGAGCAAGGGGAACCCCTGTGCATTCCAAGTCGTCCTGCAAGAGAGTGAGTGAGCCTTCTAGGGAGAGTTTGCACCAGACCCAGGGCCTCTCCACAGAAGCAATCAGATGAAATCCCTGCCACCCACACCCCTAGTGTGGGCATCATAGGGATTCTTGGGATAGCGACCCCAACGTTGAAGCCTCTGCCTTCTGGGTCCACCAGTGTAATCCAGGCAAACAATCCCTGGATCTCAGACAGAACTGCATAATATTGGCTTGCAGGCCACTGCAATAGTCAGAGAATCCGAGCATGCACACAGCGCCTGCTAAAAGCACACGCAAATAGCGCCAGCATCGCATTCCTTACTTAGGCAAAACTGAAAACACAGTGCACACTCCCAAACCAGTGAACCTCTCTCATCTTCCTGAAAAAACAGTCCAGAAAACAGAGAGAGACGACCATAGCCCGAACTACAAACTGGAGGAACAAACAGTGAGGGTTATAAATAACCAGATGGCTAGAGGCAGACATAAGAACACACTCAACAAAAATCAGGACATAATGACCTCACCAGCAACCCCACAAACCAATGGACACTTCAATTCACTAGATATACAAGAAAACGACCTCAAAACTATGTTTCTCCAGGTATTAGAGGCCCATAAAGATGAAATGAACAAAGCCCTCAGGAAATAGCCAAAGAAATCGAGACTAAACAAGAGGAAACAAATCGGGCTCTCAGAAAAATGACCACGAAAATTGAGGCAAACAAAGAAGAAATGAACAAAGTTCTCGAAGAAAAGTCCACATAAATGAAGGCAAATAAAGAAGAAAAAAACAAAGCTCTCATAGAAATACAGGCAATTATACCCAAATAAGGAGAGGCACAATTAGTGATACATAGAGAGGAAACAGACAAAAAAATAGAAGCTGTCATTGAAAAGCAGGACTCCACATTCAAACAGATGAAGGAAATGGTGCAAGACATGAAAACAGAATTAGAATCAATAAAGAAAACACAAATAGAGAAAAACCAAGGAGCTGGAGAACATAGAGAAAGGATCGGGAACTACAAAGGTAAGCATCACCAACAGAATACAAGAGATGGAAGAGAGAATCTCAGGAGCCGAAGATACACTTGCAGAAATTAACACGTCTCTCAAAGAAAAAGTAAAATCAGAAAAGTTCAAAACACAAAACATCCAAGAAATCAAGGACACCATGAAAAGACAAAACCTAAGAATAATAGGAGTAGAAGAAAAAGAAGACGTCAGGCTCAAAGGTCCTGAAAATATTTTCAAGAAAATTATAGAAGAAAACTTTCCCAACTTAAAGAAGGAGATGTCCACAAACATACAAGAGGCCTACAGAACACCAAGTAGACCAGACCAGAAAAGAAATTCTTCAAGTCACATCATAGTCAAAACACTGAACCTACAGAACAAAGAAAAAATTCTAAAAGCAGCAAGGGAAAAAGGCCAAGTAACATATGAAGGTAGACCTATCAGAATCACACCAGATTTCTCAACAGAAACTATGAAAGCCAGAAGGGCCTGGACAGAAATCATACAGTCCTTAAGGGACCACAGATTGCAACCCAGACTACTATACCCAGCAAAACTTTCAATTAACATAGAGGGAGAATTCGAAATATTCCAAGACAAAACAAATTTAAAAAAATATCTACATAGTAACCCAGCTCTACAGAAGTTACTAGAAGGGAAACTCCAAACCAAAGAAAACAACTACATCCAAGGAAACAGAGGAAATAGATAAATACACAACAACAACAACAAAAAGAATATAAGCAATGAAACTCAGTGACACCAACAACCCCACATCTAAAGTAAGTAACAATTGTTTGTCAATAGTTTCTATCAACATCAACAGACTCAACTCCCCAATAAAAAGACACAGACTAACAGAATGGTTGCAGAAACAGGATCCAACATTCTTTTGCATCCAAGAAACACACCTATGCAACAAAGTTAAACACTACCTCAGAGTAAAGGGCTGGAAAACTGTTTTTCAAGCAAATGGTTCCAGAAAACAAGCTGGAGTAGCCATCCTAATATCTAATAAAATAGACTTTCAACCCAAGTTAATCAAAAAAAATAAGGAGGGCCACTCTATTCTCATCAAAAGAAAAATCCACCAAGAGGACATCACAATTTTGAATATCTATGCCCCTAACACGAGAGCACCTACATTCGTAAATGAAACAATATTAAAACTTAAATCACACATTTATCCTAATACCTTAATAGTGGGAGACTTCAACACTCCACTCTCACCAAGGGACAGATCAACTAGACAGAAAACAAATTGGGAAAAGAAAACACTTACAGAGTCCCTAAACGAAATGGACCTAATAGATTTTTTCTACAAATATTTTCATCCAAACTCAAAAGAGTATACCTTCTTTTCAGCACCGCATGAAACCTTCTCCAAAATAGACCATATAGTTTGTCATAAAGCAAGCCTCAACAGATACAAAAAGATTGAAATAATCCCTTATATTCTATCTGACCACCATGGACTAAAGCTGGACCTCCACAACAACAGAAATAACAAAAAGCCAACAAAGCCAACATGCACATGGAAACTGAACAACTTGTTACTCAATGACAGCTGGGTTAAGGAAGAAATAAAGAAAGAAATTAGGGACTTCCTAGAATTCAATGAAAATGAAGGCACAACATACCCAAATTTATGGGACACATTGAAAGCAGTGCTCAGAGGAAAATTTATAGCACTAAGTGCCTACAAAAAGAAATTTGTAATATCACATACAAGCAACTTAATGGCCCAACTGAAAACCCTAGAAAAAAAAGAAGCAGATACACCCAAGAGGAGCAGAGAGCTGGAAATAATCAAACTCAGGGCTGAAGTCCACCAATTAGAAACAAATAAAACT
>REGO01000656.1:480095-495629 GCA_010120015.1 Rhombomys opimus | reverse complement strand
GAGGGCTTTGCAGCCAGTCCTGAAGATACCTGATAAAACAGGATCAGATGAATGGGGAGGAGGTCCCCCGCTATCAGTGGACTTGGAAAGGGGCATGGTGGAGATGAGGGAGGGAGGAAGGGACTGGGAGGGAATGAGGGGGCGGGACATGGCTGATTTATAGAGTTAATAAAATGTAATTGATACGAAAAAAATAAAATTCAAAAAAAAAGAAGTATGGACAAAAGCATATAGGGTGGGATACATTTTGATGCACTACAGCTTGCACAATGAGATTTTTCTTCAGTGTTGTGGGGGAGGTTGGAAGGGTGGAGGACAAGAATTAGGGGAGGAGGGATGAGTGGGATTCAGTAGCAGAGTGTTAAATTTACGAAGAACCAAAGTTTAAAAAGAAGAACTACCTTAAATTGGCTGAATATTTCCCATTGTTCTGTAGAGAGCCCACAGCCCATCAGTACCAGCAGCCCATTTTTTTAACTGTCCAGAATTCACAGTCAAGCAAAGGCTAGTTGAAAATGATTCATTCTTCTTTGGTAGCAGCAATAATGACATTATAGTTTCATTGTCTATATAATTCGTGGGCCATGCACCAAACATGTTAGTGGAATTTCCTGAGGCATATTCTTGACCATATCCACTTATACATTCCTGGCAACAATGTGGACTGGTGAGTGATTTGATAATCAATGGTGTTCATCAAAGCATTACTATGGAGCAGCAATTCTGCTACATTCAGAGTGTTAACTGCAGGCTTTATGCATTTTTGCTTGTCCAGGAAGGTTGTTTACAGCCAGGTCAGTACCACTTTACAAGAGATATTCAACAGAAGGTATATAGCTTTTCATAGAAACAATGTGAAGCTGAGTTTCTCCACTGTGATTTCTTTTCCCAGCTGCAATACTGGGTAACAGCTTCATTGTGGACGAATTTGACATTATTTGTCTGTGAGATGAGCTATTCAGGTGAGCATGTTCCTGGTGAAGTTTAGGGGTCATCTGGTACATTACTGTTTCTCCTGAGTGTGGTATCAACTTGAAGTCGGCCAGAAGTTAGTGAAGAACCATTGACCAGCAGTACATTTTCTGCAGGCTTTGTTGGCTTAACCAAATCTCCACTGGTGTTTGGAATGTTGTTCCCATGTCTCTTAGAAGTAGGATCAGGAGGCCTGTTGCAACTTTGGCAATTTCCATTATGTCCAAACTAAAAAAGACTTTGTACAAAGCCTTCTCAGAAGTCTCTTCCCTCTTGCTCACAGCGTCTCAGGATGCTATATGCTCAGCCAGTGGTAAAGAGACTTCAATCAAGCTTCCAGAACAGTCAGACTTTGCAACAGAGCCACTTACCAATAAGTCTATTTCACCATTTACCCATGGACCCTCAACAACTGGCTACAAAGCAAATGAGCTTCTCTTCCAATTCCTCTTTGGAATCAAATCTACCATCCTCTGGATTTGGCCTTACATTCCACTGCTGGTTTATCTCAGCTAAAGATTTCTGATGCTTCGTTTTTTGAAAATGTCCTAAATACTCTTTTATTCCTTTTAGTAACAACTTTAGAGAGATGTGCAAAAAGAAAAAAACAAAATTATACATTGAGTCTTGCAGAGCTTTGACATCATCTGTCTTTTGAGGCATGGTTTGTGTTGACACTTTATTTACAACATATTTGCCATTGTTTTGAGGACTACCACACATTTTTATTGAATTCTTTTTTTTATTTCTACATTGCCATATAAACTTGCTCTATTTTTTTATCTGAAAGTTTATTGTTGATAATTTGGAAAGTTTTTACAAAGCTAGATCATGCTATTCAGTTGTCTCCTTATCTTGAAGTCTAGGATCCAGGCTGAGGTATAATACATTCACTATCATACTCCAGCACAGTCATTTATATAATCACTACAGATTATACAGTTCACACCCACCTAAGCACATGGGCTCTTTCAGAATATTAACACATGGGAAGCAGTACAGCAAATTCTCTCTTTGAGCAAGCTGCACCTGTTTGTGGGCCCACAGCTGGCAATGGAGGGTGTGAAAGAAAGCTCCTTCCGGATTCAGTCCTTAGCCAAAACCCTCAGATGTTAGAGGCTCCACTGGATACCCTGTTGATCACTGTCTAGTCTGGGTGCACTTGATGTTTCAGAGGCTTGGAGATGTCTGGGGCTGGGCTACCAAGTTGATTAAAAAAACAAACAAACAAACAAATAAAAAAAAACTAAATGTGATGAGATAAGCAGCACTAAACTCCAATGGAAATAGTTTACCTTTTATCTGATCTCAGGTTCATGGTGTCTTTTCCTGAGCTGACCTGTTGTTTTGGGTTTGTTTTTTGTTTTGTTTTTGTTTCTGTTTTTTTGTTTGTTTGGGGTTTTTTTGGTTTTGTTTTGTTTTCCTTCTCCCTGTCACAGAACCAGAGGGCCAGACTAACACAGGACAGAAGCTTTGGAGGGAGCTATTACACAAACTTCTTGGGTCTAATGGAGGAAACACAAATCTTATCTTTAGAGCCAGATTTTTAGAAGAGCAAAACACCATTGACAATTTTCCAATATCCTCCATACCCAAAGGCATTTGAACCCAGTGACTAGATGGAGGGATGAGAGTGGGAAGCAAAGACGGGTGGCTTAGAGATAAAGAATTCTTGGGACGTTTGTTTGTGTGGTGGCAGCAGTTATCACAATCTGTGAAAATTCAGAAATCAAACATCTTTTTATGAGTGTTGAGGCTGATTATCAATCTTGTATTGAGGTCATAACATATCGCTATAAGACAAAACAAACAAAAAAAACAAAAAAACAGCAAAATTTCATTTTATTTCAGTACAAGAAAAAAAAAAAGGATTTGAGAAGGCAGGTGAGAGCTGCGCTTGAAAAAATGGTGACAGTAAAGAATTCCTAGGAGCCAACCAATGTTGTAGGAAAGACTTAAAAAAAAGATTTCATTCAAAGTCCAGATATTAGAGGCCATAGTAGGGGTCTTGCCAGATGTAAATTCCAATAGTTAGGAGCAGAAACACAGAGAAGGTAATAGCAAACCTGGTAAGTGCTGTAGCACAGAGTCAGAATCCAAGGATGCCCCAAAGGATTGAGACTTGTCAGAGAGCTGCTCAGGACATCATGTGGATAAAGTGTCCTTATCCACATGATGGGGTCATCAGTAGGGCATTAGGAGATGCCTGACATATTGGTACAGCTTTCTGTGAGTCAGTGAGTCTAGCAAGCAAATGTGAGAAAGAGAGCAGGCAGCCTCTTGAGGTCAGCAATCAAAGTAGGTGTAGGTGAAGCCAGATGACTGGATGGAACAGATAGAGCAGTAAAACAGCTGAAGAGATGGACTTCAGATTTAGAGTAATTACAGTGAGTGGCAGAAGCCAGCATAGGCAAATGATCTGTATATGGGAGAGTCAAACCGGCAGTTTGGTTAGGAGGGATTACTGCTTTCAGGGCTCCAGTTGTGCCTCCTTCGGGTTTCAGCTCGAAATGTGAAGGGCACAGTGAAACTACCAAATCTGAGAACTCTTTGGGTAGTAAGAAAAGCTTATGTGTCATAAAGGGGCTGGGCTGCCAAAGAGAGTAGAAGATATCAACTTGGTTGGAAAGAAAGTGGATTTTGTATGAGTCAACAGTGAGGGGGATCTTTGAGGTGGGACAGACTGATTGGATTAATTGGAAACCAGATGCCCTTTGCTGAGGAGGTTTTCCTGATAAGTACAAACCCTCCCATGAGATCTATTTTCTCAATAAACAGAACTTGCCCTGTGAAATTTTGAAGAACGCTGATTTAGGTTTCTGCTTACTCAATAACAGTTGTTCTGGTTACTCATTCAGAGTCCTTCTATTGGGGCATTGTCACCAGCCCTGTCACTTGTGGGACCCACTTTAGATCTAGCAGTGTGTGTGATAAAGAGACAATGAATTCTAAATACATTTTCATTAACAGAAATTAATGGTTTCAACTAATATATAATTATTCAGTAAAGTGCACATACTGGATCAGTTCTTTCAACAAAGTAAGTTCTTGAAAAGTTAATGTTCAGTAAAATCAGCAAAATTTTAGCAAAAAAATATAAAAACCATTATGAATAATTTGGATGGACGTTTTACACATATCAAATGCTGTAGTCAGCTCTGACCCTCGAGTCCCTTCTGAAGTTTATAATTATATTCCTAGTCCTTGGTTATTGTCAGCCTTGGTAAAAGGAGCTTCTTTGTGCTATTGGTAGCAGTCAATGGAAGGATGCACACCTCGTCAAGATGCTGGGAATAAAATAGTTGGCGCTGAGTTCTAAATATATTTATATTAGCCCAGTTACCTCCACTTGACTGAAAAAGGCACACAGCAACATGGATTCACAGAAGAATTCCACCAAACATTTGATGAAGAACTGTAATGTGTACCTTTTAAACTCTTTCACAAAATAGAAATAGAAGGAATACTTTTAAATTACTTCAATAAAGCCAGGAATAACCAAATAACAAATCCTGATACAGAAAACAAAAGAGAGAACTGTAGAACAATACCCTCCTTAACATAACTCAGCAAAAATTCTCAGCAATGTGCTTGCAAACTAAACAGGAGTACAGACATGGCAATGGGTGAAGAGAAACCTTGGTGGTGGTTGTATTCTTGTCTCATCCAGGGGTAGAGCAGATGGCAGTCCTTTGTTCTTCCTAGCCTGACACCTGGGGGCCAAAGGTATATTATGTCTAAGACTAATAAAAATAAAGTAAAATGAAATAAAATAAATTTCAGACGGTGCAGTGCAGCAGGAGGAGGAAGACAGATAGAACCCTGAGGACTGCCATGCCATCTACACTCCTGTCCTCCAGCACATGGCACAGGCTGGTCAGAGAATCCAACTTGATACCACACCACGCAACACAGATGGAGGATGTCCACCAGGGGCCCACCAGCTGGCAGCATCCAGCAGGAGCCACCAAAATGAGCGAGTATCTGGTCTTCAGATGGAGGGGAAAGATGATAAGTGGAGCAGCTTGAGCATTATGAAAAGAGGTAGAACTGGAGACGCGAAGGTAGAGAGCATTAGATTATCATGAGTGGCCAGCCCTGCCACCTGGGGCCATGGTGAGGTCCCAGCCTTAACTGTCACTGAAGTACATGTCTGAGTCCACGAATAATACACTGTGGTAAGGGTCGGTGTGATGGCCATGGCTCATGTTACCACTAGAGCACATAGGGATGTCTCTGTGGGTCACCCACTAGGGATCATGTGGATTTCCAGGGGTTGGCTCCACCCTTCACTGGGTGTGAAGCTCTGGGGAGTTGACCCAACCTCTCACTGGCAGTGTTAGGAAGAGTAGGCCCTGCACCTTGCCCAGGCAGCACAGTGGAGCTGGACCTGGTGGCTGGGGTGTGGATGAGCCAACCCTAAGGCTGTAAGTGTGGGAAAAATGACCCTATCACTTGTCTGCCATGGGGTGACACAGGTGTAAAATTTATACACACCCTGCCTGCCTCTTGCCACCTCTGGCAGTCAGGAAAGATGCCCACAGCGTCATGATCTCAAAAGAGCTAGTCCTGTCTCTCACCAGCTGCAGCACTCGGAAGAACAGACCCTGAACCTCACATAGTAGCACAGCAAAGCTGATCCTCTTGGTGTCAGGGGCAGGTGAGCCAGCCCTGAGGATAAGAGGAGGACAAGAGGTTGAGAGTGCTAGCCCAGCCACTCTTCTGCGAGGAGCTTTGGATGCGGCGTGATGCCTGGACCTCCTCACTTCTTATCACTTGTGACAGTCAGTACATCTGGCCTTGGGGTTGGAGCCATGAAAGACTGCCCCACACTGGCTGCAGCACTTGGGAGAGTGGGTCCTTGAACCTTGACTGGGCAGCTCCCCGGAGCTAGCTCTAGAGGTGTGGGTATGGGTGAGCTGGCCTGAGGGCATGCGCTCAGAAGAGCGGACCCTTCCTCCTGCTGATGCTGGCACTGTATTGCCTAGCTGGAGCAGGGCTGCGGAGCTTGCCCTGGTGGTGCAGATAAGGGAGAGCCAGCAGGCTGACCAGCTAACCTTCCACCCTGGCTTGGATATAGAGCTCTGAATTCGCCCACCCCCAAATCCCCTCTTAGTGCACTGGGGGAGGGGAATGGGTGGAGAAGAGGGAGGAAGGGTGGGATTACAGGAGGACTAGGGAGGTGTCTACAGTTGGGATACAAAGTGAATAAACTGTAATTAATTAAAAAATAAATCCATTTAAAAAACTCCGTATCATCTGGAAAAGGATGGAAAGTGTGAAAGGTCCAGTCCTGCATTTCCAAAGCTTCAGGATCTCCACAACACACTGTGACAACAGGATAAACGGGGCAAGTCCTGATGAAGACCCAATATTTATGGTGTCACAGAAGCCGGAAATCTCCAACCACATCAATGACTAATTGCAATGAACACTAGCAAGTGAAGATGTGTGAACAGAGTGATATAGTATGTTACGCTTTTTTCTTTTTTTTTTTGTTCGCTTTGGTTTGGTTTTGGTTTTGTTTGTTTGCTTATTTGTGTGTTTTATTTGGGGGGAGGTTTCAAGGGCAAAGGGCACATAGGAGGGGTCAGTTAGATGAGCAGGATAGGGTGCATGATGTGAAGCCCACAATGACCCAATAAAAATTATATATATATAATTATAAAATAATTAATAGCAATTATAATTATATAATAAAGTCATATATATACATATATATTATTGACCATAATAAGTTAGCATTATCCCAGAGAGCCAGGGATGGTTCAACATTTGAAAAGTGTCATATAAATGGAGTTGAAGACAGAGATTGCATCATAATCTCAATACATTCAGAAAATGCCTTTGACAAAATGTAACATTTCTTTATAATGAATGTTCTACAGAGGCTAGGGATGGAGAGAACATATTTAAATAGACTAAAGGCAATAATTCCAGCATCATTCTAAATGGAGAAAAACTTGAGTCATTAAAATTGGAAACAAAACAGTGCTTTCTACTATCTCTACTCTTGTTCAATCTAGTGCTTAAAGTCTTAGCTATAACAGTAGGAAAAGAGAAGAAAAGTAATACACATATGGACAAAAGAAATTAAAGTATCATTTATTGCAAATGATATGGGATATGGTTTTCTGTAAAAAGACTCTAAAGATTGTACCAGAAACATTCTAAAATTGGTAAACAATTTTTAAATTGTGGCAGAATAGAAAATTAGTAGGTAAAAATCTGATGCCATTTTGTATATTGGTAGTAAACACACTAACAAAAAAATAAGGAAGCAATTACTCATATTTTAAATTTTTTATTTAACTTTTATTAATTACACTTTATTCATTTTGTATTCCCCTATAAGCCCCTGCCTCCTCCACTCCTGGTCCAACCCCCCCCCTTTCGGCATGCATGCCCCTCCCCAAGTCCAGTGATAGGGGAGGTCCTCCTCTCCTTCTTTCTGATCTTAGTCTATCAGTTCTCATCAGAAGTGGCTGCATTGTCAGGGTTTTAGGTTATCTCCATGAATAGTCCTTGGTTGGAGTATGAGTCTCTGGGAAGTTCCCTGTGTTCAAATTTTCTTGTTCTGTTGCTCTCCTTGTGGAGTTCCTGTCCTCTCCAGCTCTTACTATTTCCCACTTCTTACATAAAATTCCATTCACTCTGCCGACAGTTGGCCATCAGGCTCAGCATCTGCTTTGACAGTCTGCACAGCAAAGGCTTTCAGAGCTCTCTGTGGCAGGTTCCAAGGTTGTTTCCTGTTTTCTTCTTCTGGCTTTCACAGGCCCTCTGTAGCAGGTTTCTAGGTTGTTTCCTGTTTTCTTTTTCTTCTGATGTCCATCCTCTTTGCCTTTCAGGGTGGGGATTGAACATTTTAGTTAGGGTCCTCTCTTTTGCTTAGTTTGTTTAGATGTACAGATTTTAGTGGGTTTATTTTATGTTGTATGTTTATATGAGTGAGTATATACCGTATGTGTCTTTTTGCTTCTGGGACAACTCACTCAAGATGATCCTTTCCAGGTCCCACAATTTACCTGCAAATTTCATGATTTCCTTATTTTTCATTGCTGAGTAATACTCCATTGTGTAGATGTACCACAATTTCTGCATCCATTCTTCTGTTGAGGGGCATCTGGGCTGTTTTCAGCTTCTGGCTATTACAAATAAAGCTGCTACAAACATGGTTGAGCAAATGTCCTTATTGTGTACTTGAGCCTCTTTTGGGTATATGCCTAGGAGTGGTATAGCTGGATCTTCAGGAAGCACTATTCCTAGTTGTCTGAGGAAGTGCCAGATTGTTTTCCAGAGTGGCTGTACAAGTTTACATCCCCACCAGCAGGGGAGGAGGGTTCCCCTTTCTCCACAACCTCTCCATCATGTGTTGTCACTTGAGTTTTTCATCTTGGTCATTCTGATGGGTGTAAGGTGAAATCCCAGGGTTGTTTTGATTTGCATTTCCCTAATAGCTAATGAGGTTGAGCATTTCTTTAAGTGCTTCTCTGCCATTTGATATTCCTCTACAGAGAATTCTCTGTTTAGCTCTGTTCCCCATTTTTTAAGTGGATTACTTGGTTTGCTGCTTTTCAGCTTCTTTAGTTCTTTATATATACTGGATATGAGTCCTCTGTCAGATAAAGGGTTGGTGAAGATTCTTTCCCAATCTGTAGGCAGTTGTTTTGTTTTGATGATGGTGTCCTTTGCTTTACAGAAGCTTTTCAGTTTCATGAGGTCCCATTTATTGATTGTTGCTCTTAGAGTCTGTGCTGTTGGTGTTTTGTTCAGGAAGTTGTTTCCTGTGCCAATGAGTTCTAGGGTATTCCCCACTTTTTTTTCTAGCCGATTTAATGTGTCTGGTTTTATGTTGAGGTCTTTGATCCACTTGGACTTCAGTTTTGTGCAGGGTGAGAAGTATGGATCTATTTTTTTTTTTCTACATGTAGACCTCCAGTTGGACCAGCACCATTTGTTGAAGATGCTATCTTTTTTCCATTGTATGGTTTTGACGTCTTTGTCAAAGATCAGGTGTCCATAAGTGTGTGGGTTTATTTCTGGGTCCTCTGTTTCATTGTTCCACCATTCTGTTTCTATGCCAGTACCATGCAGTTTTTATAACTGTTGCTCTATAGTACAACTTGAGATCAGGGATGGAGATACCTCCAGAAGATCTTTTATTGTAGAGGATTGTTTTAGCAATTCTGGGTTTCTTGTTATTCCATATGAAGTTGAGAGTTTTTCTTTCCAGGTCTGTAAAGAATTGTATTGGCAATTTGATGGGAATTGCATACAAAATTTCAAGTCTCTGAAGAAAGAATTAAAAGAAGATATGAGAAGATGGAAAGATCTCCCATGCTCATGGCTTGGCAGGATTAACATAGTAAAAATGGCCATCTTACAAAAAGCAATTACTCTTTAAATAGTTTTAAAATACTGACACATAAATGTATTTATTCAGGAAAAGAGCCGCCTTAATATAAACTCTGAAGAAAGAAATCATGGAAGACACAAAATGTAGATGGACTTCCGTGGTCCATGGGTTTGAAGAATTCGTATTTTAACATTAATTGTCCTGGATATTCTTAGATCAACTTGGCACAAGCAAGAGTCTTTTAGGAAGAGGGACTGTCTATTAGAAAAAAAAATTCTTTAAGATTCATCGGTAGGAGATATAAGTCTCAATTAGTGGTTATGGTAAGAAGATCCAGCCGATCATGGATGATATCATCCCTGGGGTATAGAAGAGAGCGAGATGAGCAAGTTAATAAGCAGCACTGACCCAGAGTTCTGCATCAGAATGTGCTTTAAGTTTCCACCTTGATCTCCTTCAGTGCCAGACTATACCTGGAAGCATAAGCAAAATAAAATAACTTGTTTATTCTAAGCAAAAGAAAGCTGGTGTGATCAAGAGCTATAGATAGCCACACTAGATCAATACAAATAGCAGGGAGTCTTTCTCCTAGAAAAACGAGTAATACGCAAGCCAAGTAGTAGTTACGTAGAGTACACAGGATATCTTTTAAAATAACAAAAAATGAGATCACTAAGTAGATGAATATGAAAAGATCCTAAAATGCCCTACTTGTGATATAGGAGAAATCATTTATCAGAATGAAGAAAAAATATTTGTTACTCTTATAATGAACAGCCTGTAAAAACTTTAGAAATTCACTTCTTGAAACCACTTATGATTGTTTCTAAATTTCTGCTGAGATTAATTCTCCTGAGGAAAAGGCCTTTTCAGACGAAGAACTGCAAGGAGAAGCAGTTTAATGGGGGAAGGGGGAAGATACACATGTGGTGATGTAACATGGCAATGCTGGTGAATTTTCACTGTGACCTATGTTTCATAAAATTTCTGTTCTAATAAATAGGTTATCCATCCTGAAGATACCTGATAAGGTGGGGCCAGATGGAAGGAGAGGAGGACACCCCTCTCAGTGGACTTGGAAGGGGTCAGGGAAGACATGAGGGAGGGAGGGGAGGATTGGGAGGGAAAGACGGAGTAGGCTACAGCTGGGATACAAGTGAATGTATAAAATTATTTAAAAATAAAAAATATTAATTAAAAAATAAATAAATAGGTTTCAAAAAGAAACACAAAAGCAATTACTGGCATCACTGTAATTGTCTCTCACTAGCCAGAGACTCAGTCAGCCATAAGTCAACACCCTGACCTCACTCCATCCTCAACCTGAAAGCATACCACACATATTTGATTCACATGCAGATGATAAATGGGCTAAAACTATAAGTGAATGTGCCTCATTATTTCAGCCAATGTGTTATGGTACTGAAAAATCACATTAAAATCAACAGAAGTGATTCTTGCTTAAATATGGGAGAGTATTCATAACTGAATTTGATGGTCATCTTCGGTGGGAGAAAAGATAGTTTAAAAAAACCGAAAGAATAATTAAAAAACAAAAGAATTTGTCTAGAGAGATGGCTCTGTCAGGATAAAAGAAATGCTAACAGTATTACAGCATGGGGGCCAGAGTTCCGTCCCTAGCCCACACCGATGAGACAAGCTGAGTCGGACTTGACTATAATCCCAGCCAGAGATATCAGAGATCCCTGGGTCTCACTCTCTTAGTAGGCAGGTCAGTGAGCTCCTGGTTTAGAAAGAGGCTTTGTTTTTAAGCAAAAATCTGACTCTAGCCTTCATGTATACATGAACACTCAGGTACACACACCACCGCAACACACACACACACACACAGACATGCAGACACATATGTGGAAAAACCTTAACTTGGCTCGTGACTTCAGAGATTTTAATTGAAGACCAGACAGACATTTTAGTCTGCAGCAAGGAAGGTATCATGTAGTGTAAATATGTAACACAGGCTGCTTTCTAATGGTGACCCAGTAACAGAGAGTGGGTACAGGGAGCAAAACCTCTTCCTAGAACAATTCCTTCCAACAGACTTCACCTCCTACTTATTACCACCTTCTAGTAAAGTCTCAGTATTACACAACCATCAAAGGATTCATCCATTTATTAGGTCAGAACTTTCAAGATCTAATCATTCTTCATAACCCCAATAGTTAGCTGCCCAGACCAAAGTGCATAACCTGTGGGCAACATTTTTTATGTTCAATGTATAACAAAGTCTTTATTTTCCAGTGTAAAAAGGAAGCTGAATATAGGATTTCTATAAGAGTTCAACTTAGCAGATATCACTTTTAATTACTGTAAAACTGTGTAGGAGCCCAGCAAACAATAGAAGGTAAGGAAGAAAAAAGGCCTGTGAGAGTTTAACCACAGCGTCAATACTCTAAATGCACATAACTTTAGGTTTGTTGTGGAAGAAAACTGGTTAAGCCAAATTTAAAAAACAAAACAAAACAAAAAATAAAACCTTCAAGACTGTACTGTAACCAGGACATCCATTGGGCTTTCAGGATTTCCATGAAGATTTCACCAAGCTTGAGACAAAATCCTGAAAGTTTGAAGATCTGAAGAGGGAGAGACAAATGAGGCTCCCCTAAGTCTGAAAACTGGGCTCCAGCAGCAACAGCAGAGAGAGGCGTAAGAAGAGCAGCCTGCTCCATCCACGTGACAAACTCCGGAGACACACCTCAGCAGCTTGACCTGCGTGCCTTGAGGCTGATAACAGCAAGGAGCAGGGTGATATTAGTGCAGACAAGACACACAGCCAGCTACAGTGTTGTTAGCAAGCGGCGACTTTTCCAGGACTGCCGTCAATGAAATTCACATAGTTAATGTTGCTCTCAGGTGCTTTTCCTGTGTTCAATATTTTGAGCTAATAGTATTTTTTTTTCCACTGTTGCAAAGCAAACAGGCAATTAGAATGCTAACTATGATTTTCAAGGAAAAATATTTCACTTGTTGAAGGTTTACTACTTAAAATGAGTTCATGCTGCCAGGATAATAACACATTTCAGGAGATCTATAGGAACCTAACTAGATGGTGTCTGTGGTTATTGATTCATTCCTTAAAATAAACTAACCAACACCCCCTAATAAAATGATTTGGATAATTGGTATCAGGGATTTGATTATTTATTTAGTAGTTCAGAGTTTTTGTTTTATTGTGGCTTTATTTTCTTTCTTTTTCAGGATTTCTGTTTTCCTTTGTTTGTTTATATGGGGGAATGCTACAGTTTTTGAAGCATAAAGCATTATGTATTCCAAGCTTTCCTGAAATGTAAATGTATGGTTTTTCTATGACCACCAAGCTCTGAATAATGACATGGAGACTTTTTAATTTTATTATCAGATTCTCTGCAGATAGTCAGCTCTTCTAAGCCTAAAATACTGGCCTGGCCTACTACCAGCCACATGTGCTGTTACCTGTCACCTTAGTCTCTTCCTGGCTATTCCTTTTTTAATCCATGTTTCAATTGGGACTCCCTTGTAATCCCCACCTGAGACCTTTTCCCTGGAAGTTCCACTTCATCTTCCCCTGCCAATCTATTGTCTGGTTAGCTCTTTATTTAAGCAATCAGAAGGTGATAGAGAACAGTGTTTAAAAACGTACCAAGACAGGAACTGCTTCATAATAATGACAATGACAAAGTCCAAAGTTCAGACTTCAACCAGATCTCTGGGTACAGAAATCAGCATTTGAATACACATTGTACAAAATCTCCCCCTTTTAGTCCAATAAATGGCTCTTTCTCACTCATACATTAATAAACTATATACAATAAAAACAATCATGAAAACTATCAAGTAAGAATTACATTCACAATGCCCAGGCCATTTTTATCTGGCAACCTTGGAGAAAGTACGTTATTATTTAGTATCTGTCCTATCTTGGTGAGTCCAAAGTTCTGTGCTTAAAGCATTTTTTTATTTTAACTTGCATTTGTCAAAATAAAAGTATCTTCTTAGATTTAAATAATTTTCTTAGATCCTTTCAACTTAATGTGTGACTGTAATTATCTAGTATTCAACTGCATCAGAGAACTGAGAAGAATAAATATTACCTGAGTAAACGGAAAGTGCAGAGCAAGCAGCTTCCAAAACTATAGAAATGACAATGACAGCTGGCGTCATGGACAGTCACCAAGTTTCCTCTGCAATGTTGGAGCATCCATCTTTGGCCTTCTGGCCCAGTTATTACCAGTATACAGATATACTTTTCTGTGAAGCAGGAATTATGAAGGACTTGCCTAACTTGTCCTTGCAAACTTCGGCAGTCGACCTTCTTCCATGTCTTGCTTGTCCACAGCTTGGACAGAATGCTGTCTGTAATTGAGAAAAGGGCAGTTTCTTGCCAAGTGGTTAACTTGCTTCATTAGAAGCAAACTCCATATGGAGGTTCTTCTATGCCCATCATCTTCTTTGAAGTAGAATGGAGGTGCTTCCTGGACCTGACATGTCTCACTATCAAAAAAAAGCCTTTTAGTAATAAACTAAATGACATATCTTGCAGATCTCTGAGGTTTTTGAAAACCATCTATCTACCTATAGTATATTTGAGTTAGTAAACAGTGCTTCTTTCTAGCTATTTACTATCTGATTAACTCTTACAACTTCTACAGGAGACTAGTTAAAGCTTTTTTTGTAATTAATTAATCTAGTATCTATCATGAACATGAGTTTGATTGACTGAATACTAACTTGTATTTCTTAATTATCTTAAACAGTTTGTGATAGCAGCTTTCAAGGACTAGAACTTCATATTGCATTTTCAAAATGAGGCAGGGTGTGGTGGTACACACCTTTAAAAAACAGTTCTCAGGGAGGAAGAAGAAGGCAGATTTCTGTGAGTTTGACATCAGCCTGGTCTACAAAGCAACTCTAGGACAGCCAAGGCTACATGAAGAAACATTATATTTAAAAGCAAACAGATAAACAAGCAAAAGAATGATTTGCATAAATACAATACATTAAGAGTTAAAAATATATACAGTATATTGTAATAAAATATAACCTTAAGCTGTATCCATAAACAAATATCCATACCAATGCAAAACCTTTGAGACCAGTAGTTGCTTTTTAGCTTAAAAGTAGATTCAATAATTGACCCTTTTATCTTATCATTCCTATATTCATTTTTTCTTTTCATCCCTTCTGTCATCCTTCCCCATAATATCAGAAAAAAGAAAGAGAAAAAAGGATAGAGGAATGAAAAAAGAGAGAGAAATCCCTGAATCTAACCTATTATACTTTGTTTCCTTTCTGACCATGAAATTTAGCAACTTCTTTCCAACCCCTTTAAATGATGACAAACATCCATAACCCACTGAACAAAAAAGACATCCATCCTATATCTTAGGAATAAGGTGTCATTCTCTTAAACTTGCTTCCTGCTAGTGCACTGCAAGACTCAGCGTTGTTTCTCCTCTGTACTTGAAACGCGGGGACAGAATGAGAATTAGGTCAGTTTAGTTCAATTAAGTCCTTAACAGAATATTTCAAATGGTATTAGGCTGCAGTACTGACTCTTATTTGTGGTTATGATAACTGTTTGTAAACAAAAAATAAAAATACATAAAACCTAAATGTTCCCTGTACCACTTTTTTGTAAATGTGAAAGCAATTCAAAAAGCACACACACACACACACACAAATTTCTTCCTGCTGTCTGAGGGTGATGGCATCTGTTGGGGACCCAAGGAAAATTGGGGTAATGTCCAAGTTCTACGAAAGCTCACTGTCACATTTGTTGTCCACTCTCTGCGTAATGGGAAAGTGCAGGGCTTAACTACAGTACTGGCTGGACTTGGCTGTGAAGCCAGACCATCTGGGATGTTTGGTTCTTTTGTTCTGTAAACATATAAACTTTTCTTATTTTTAATTTTTATTTAACTTTTATTAATTACACTTTATTCATTTTGTATTTCCCCATAAGCCCCTCCCTTCTCCCCTCCCGATTCCACCCTCCCACCCCTTTCTGCATGCATGCCCCTCCCCAAGTCCACTGATAGGGGAGGTCCTCCTCTCTTTCTTTCTGTTCTTAGTCTATCAGTTCTCATCAAAAGTGGCTGCATTGTCATCTTCTGTGGCCTGGTAAGGCTGCTCCCCCCTCAGGGGGAGGTGATCAAAGAGCAGGCCAATCAGATTATGTCAGAGGCAGTCCCTCTTCCCATTACTATGGA
>REGO01000656.1:463456-479270 GCA_010120015.1 Rhombomys opimus | reverse complement strand
TAAGTGGATTACTTGGTTTGCTGCTTTTCAGCTTCTTTAGTTCTTTATATATACTGGATATGAGTCCTCTGTCAGATAAAGGGTTGGTGAAGATTCTTTCCCAATATGTAGGCAGTTGCTTTGTTTTGATGACGGTGTCCTTTGCTTTACAGAAGCTTTTCAGTTTCATGAGGTCCCATTTATTGATAGTTGCTCTTAGAGCCTGTGCTGTTGGTGTTCTGTTCAGGCAGTGTTCTCCTGTACCAATGCCCCAAAAACTCTACCAGGGAACTCCTACAGCTGATAAACACCTTCAGCAAAGTGGCTGGATACAAAATTAAGTAAAAAAAATCAAAAGCCCTCCTGTATACAAAAGACAAAAGGGCTGAGAAAGAAATTAGGGAAACAACACCCTTCACAATAGCCACAAATGACATAAGGTACGTCAGAGTAACCCTAACCAAGGAAGTCAAAGACTTGTAGGAAAAAAATTTCAAGTCTCTGAAGAAAGAATTAGAAGAAGATATGAGAAGATGGAAAGATCTCCCATGCTCATGGCTTGGCAGGATTAACATAGTAAAAATGGCCATCTTACCAAAAGCAATCTACAGATTCAATGCAATTCCCATCAAATTACCAACACATTTCTCTACAGACCTGGAAAGAAAAATTCTCAACTTCATATGGAATGACAAGAAAGCCAGAATTGCTAAAACAATCCTCTACAATAAAAGATCTTCTGGAGGTATCTCCATCCCTAATCTTAAATTGTACTACAGAGCAACAGTTTTAAAAACTGCATGGTACTGGCATAGAAACAGAATAGTGGATCAATGGAACAGAACAAAGGACCCAGAAATAAACCCATACACTTATGGATACCTGATCTTTGACAAAGACGCCAAAACCATACAATGGAAAAAAGATAGTATCTTCAACAAATGGTGCTGGTCTAACTGGATGTCTACATGTAAAAAAATGAAAATAGATCCATATATCACACTGCACAAAACTGAAGTCCAAGTGGATCAAAGACCTCAACATAAAACCAGACACATTAAATCGGCTAGAAAAAAACGTGGGGAATACCCTAGAACTCATTGGTACTGGAGAAAACTTCCTGAACAGAACACCAACAGCACAGGCTCTAATCAATAAATGGGACCTCATGAAACTGAAAAGCTTCTGTAAAGCAAACATATAAACTGTTAAAGGTAATATATTTTTCTACATTAAGATATGTATGGAACATGCAATGTACATAAATCAGCTAAAGATTCTCTGGTCTTTGTTTGAGCAGGTGAAAGACATCAAACTTTTTAAATCAGTGTGTACTGTATAACCAAGCTGCAATATAAATCCCAATCCATGCCTTTTGAAGGGATGGCATAATAATTGCTGAGGACGCTGTAGCCATCAAGATTTATTGGCTCTCAAGAGACATTTTATCATGATTCAGCTAGCCTCAGAGCTGTTCCTGAGTGGAGAGATCAGCATATACATTACTTGTTTTGTTGTTGTTCTTGGTTCCTTTCCGTATATCTGTAGCCAAAATTTTCAGGATATCTTTCCTGGTCAAATCTAATCCTTATTAATTTTGAAGGAATACATAGCTTTTAATTTCTTGTTGAAACAAAGACCAAGCCTTTTTCCTGACACAGCACATTTTCTGCCTTCCATTCTGAACTGAAGACTGTTAAATAAGTAGGCTGATTTAGTTGAGCAGTTTTTACCAAAATCCCATGTCTCTCAGGAGCTTTTGGGCTTTTTGTTGTTGCTGTTCACTAGCATTTACAAAATTTAAAGTTAATAAAGTGATTATGTAATCTCTCTCTGCAGTCTTTGTTATCTCTTTCTTTTTATTAAGCATCTTTTTTTAATGTACAATTAGATTTTTCTACAACTGGTTGTCATGTAGGATTGAATAAATAGCGAAGCTGAATCTGAATCATCTCAAATAAGTTCAGCGGTTTCTATTTTAAAAATTACTTTTTCTTTACATTGAGAGTCAGTAACTATATGAAGAGATTTTGTAAAATCTAATACCATAATAATGGCATATAGCTCTGATTTTTAACTTAACATAAAATATCTGAGCAAATTTACATATTTTTCTGACTTATAAACTGTCTTTCATGATTTATTTGCATCAGTCTAGAATGTCGGGGCTCCAGAAATTGGTGTCCATTTCACTATATGAGGGAGAAGCCAATTCGTCCTTTTTATAAACTGAAGTCTTTTACTATTGTATCATTTGTTGTTAATTTCTCCACCCAAAATTACTTCCAGCTCCTTTCCAATGTTCATTTTCTGGCCATAAGAGGGAATTTCAGCCTCATTAATAAAATATATTTCTGCAGGGTCTAGTTCTGCTAATTGATGAAATCTCATTTCCCTTTTTTTGAATCAATTCAGAAACCTTTTCTACATTGATCTTTAAATTTTTACTCTATTTTTGTGCTAAAAATATGCATTCTAGAATATATTCTCTCTGCATAAGAATTCATGTGGAAAAATGGGTAGAAGGCAAAACAACTAAAACACTGTCAAGCTTTAGTTCTAAGTTGTCCACATCTTCATCCTGTAATTTCTTTTCTACCAAAGCCTCAGCTGACAATTTTCTCAGACTCTTTAAGTCCTTATCACCTTTAAAGGTTTGACATATTTAGCTCTTCAGTAGTTAATCCAGTTGTGGGCCCTAACCAATTAATATCTCCCAAAATTTAAAAAAAATCATTAGGAGTTCTTAATTGGTTTCTACTGGTTTTTATTTTCTGTGGTAAACATTTTTTGCAGACCTATTTTATATCCCAGATAATTAATAGAATCTTCTCTTTGCATTGTTTCAGGAGCAGTTTGCAGTCCCTAGCAAGGCAAACTTTTCTTTACTTCATCAAACATTTTTTCCCCCTATGGCATTTCCGTCTGAATCAGCCAGTGGATATCCTCCATATAATTGTAAATTGTAGATGGAGGCAACTGTTTAAGAATTATTTCTAGTGACTATTGTACAAAGTATCAGCACAAGGTAGGACTCTTTAGCATTCCCTGTGACAAGACTCTTCATTGCTATCTCTTAGTTGGCATGGAGTGGTTAAATTGGGCACAGTGAAAGCAAATCTTTTTCTTGTTCTTGTAAAGGTGTAGTAAAAAAGCAGTCTTCTAAACCAATTACTATAATAAACCACACCTAAGGTAACAATGAAGACAATGGGATTCCAGGCTTTAAAGAGCCCAATAGCTGAATAATTTCAATGATTGCTCTCAAATCTGTTAACACCCTCCATTTTCCAAATTTCTTTTAAATTTCAAATATAGAACTCCAAGGACTAGTGGACTCCTCTATATGTTAATTCTCCAGCTACTCTTGGACTAGCTGTTCTAGTGCCTGTCCTTTTTCTTTTATCATAGACCATTATTCTACCTAAGCAGGCCTATTGCTCAACCACCATAGTGGTAGACCCATTGGTGTTCTATCAGCAGTGTCTCCCCCATACAAATTTGAAGAGCTGTGTCCTGTTTATGGACAGCTCAGACAGTCTGTGACTGTTCTTGATAACGTTTTTCAATAACTTCGTCAGGAGCATCTTCTATGTCATGGCTTGTTCCTGAAGTTGGAGGAACACTAATCCATGCTTCCCATTGTTGGAATAGATATCCTCCCCATAAATTCATGGATACTTTGCTTACATGTGACTTTAATTTTTCTATTTCACTTTCTGGGACTACACATTTAAACCATTTTACACTGTGTCCTACTTGTGATAACGTTGCAACCCGTGGAAATTAAGTATCTACCTCCTAAAAAGGTCAACCTGGAGGCCAAGGTTTTGGTGAAATTATGGATACGTCTGCTCCTTGGTCTACCATGCCTTCAATTTTAATATTCCTCATGAAACCCTTTAGTTTTACCCTCTGATCATCTGTAGAAGTTTGCCAAAATACGTTTTTTTCTGGTCCCTTGTTGGTGTTTTGTTTTATCCACTGAAGCTGCTCTGACTTTGACATCATGGTTATAATGTCTATCTTCACAGCAGTTTGGCTTAATTGTTCTATTGATGAGTTTCTCCTCTGCTGTCCTAAGATGGCTCCCCTGGTTCTTTCCCAACAAGGGATTACCAAGTGTGTCCCTTGTTTGTTTGCATTCATTAGTCCAATGTCACCCTTTGCTGCATCGTTTGCATAGTACAGAAGACTAGTGCCTTCTTTTGGAATCAGCTTGGATCTGACTACAATTCCATTTGAAATTACCTTGCTTACCACAATGAAAATATTTGACAATTTGGGTTTTCTCAAAACCTTTAGAGATCAATTCTTTTCTTTTTTAACTTTTATTTTATTTATTTATTGTTTATTATTTATTACCATTTATTCACTTTGTATCCTGCCTGTGACATCAATTCTTACTAGAGTTACATCATATGAATGAAATCAGATATAAGCCATATTTCTAATTCATTCATATATTGGTGCTGATCTTGACTTTAGAGGCCTGAATTTGATGGTCGTCTTCTGTGGGAGAAAAGATAGTTTAAAAAAACTGAAAGAATAATTAATTTATTTGTAATAGTCACAGAGGAAGACAATACAGCCGCTCCTGATGAGACCTAATAGACTAGGGTCAGAAGGAAGGAAAAGAAGACCTCCCCTATCAGTGGACTTGGGGAGGGTCATGCATGCAGAGGGTGGAGGAAGGGAAAGATTGGGACTGGAGGAGGGAGGAAACCACAGTGGGGATACAAAGTGAATAAAGTGCAATTAGAAAGAATTAAAAAAACTGTATTTACACAGTAGACTATGAAAAGAATCAAATCCTTGAGAATCAAAAAAAATATATTCCCTTCTCAGCATTGTGGTTAAGATTATGTGAAAAATAAAATTCCACTTGCTATTGGTATGTACAATTTAAAAAAAATACAAAAAAAGTGTGTGGATTTTGACATATTATTAAAGTAGAAATTTCTTACATAAATTGCTTAAGACCTTAGGGTCACAAACTGTCCAGGCTCTGAAGTATCCTAGGACTTAAGTAAAGTTAGCTGTTGTTGCTAAAGCAAACACAGTCAGAACATGTACAACAAACAAGTTAGCCGTGATAGGAAAGAATACAACTCTTGAGTCAGCAAACTCATAGGAAAGAGAATAGTTATGATTGTGCTGATGTATGTGTGTCTTGAAATTTGGGTGAGCTTCTAGGCCTTTTAAAAAGCACAGAACTTAAAATTCCTTAGAGAAATCATTCTGAAGGACAGTATGAATAATAGAAAAAGCATGAACAGCCCTAGAAGTGCAGCAGAGACCAGTATCCAAAAGCAGCAACATCCTTGGGCTGCAGGCTGCAGTTTTGGAGGAAAAAAAAAAAAAAAAAAAAAAAAAAAAAAAAAAAAAAAAAAAAAAAAACCTCTAAGTTTTGAAGAGCAGTTTCTTTCACCTGAGCATGACATCCTGTTTGTTTACAAACATCAAGGCAGTTTACACATTCTTTTTCTGGTTTAGGTTTTGTAAAGTAAAAGTTCTTATATGCAATTTTATGACTTCTTGACCAAGAAAGAAAGAAAGAGGGGAGAGAGAGAGAGAGAGAGAGAGAGAGAGAGAGAGAGAGAGAGAGAAGAGGGAGGGAGAAAGAGGGAGGAGAAGAGATAGTACAAAAAAGGAAGGACTGAGTATCTGATAGTTTTAATTTTCCCATGTATGTATGCCATATATGAGACAAAATTGCAGAGTGAGCAATGTTCACTTGAAAATTCCCTTCAGATATGAGTAAAGGATATTTGTACAATGCTCAGTTTATCAGTAATATTTATTTCTCACTTGAATCAACCTTAATTACTAAGGGTATAGCCATGAGTGTATGCACACATATTACAAAAATGAATAAATGTGTGTATGATAGCCACAGCTTCTGTCATAATCTTAGAAGTGATTAGGGTAATTCTATACATAATATATGCATGTATTTGTATAAATATGAATATTTGCATTAATAAAATAAGTCATATGACTACATATTGTACATCCTGTAATATATAGCCATTTAAATATTTATTAGTGTTGTTTTCTAGCTTATACTGTGCATGTTTTATGTGTGTATGTTCATTACTTTTTAAACTTTGTCTTATAATATCTTTCAGAAGTATTTATATAGTGAATAGCCTCGGTAGGTAGAAGAAATGTCTTCTTTTCAGTCAAACGATAAAACTTTCTTCTAAGAAAATAATATCTTCCTACAGAGAAAAAAGAAGAAAAACAAGGAAGCTTATTATTAAATAAAGAACATCTTGTTCCTCTTAATTTCGGTGGATTTTGCCGATAATGAACACAGTTCAGGAGCTGCTGTCATCCTTTCTTCTCACTTGATCTTAAGAGAATTAGAAGAACTGTGATACTCCATCAATCCTCATTATGTGACAAACTGACCATTGCAGTCATCTCAGGAGTCTTGATATTCTTGCTAACGAAATCAAAAGCACTACATCCACAAAACTATAGTTGGAAAGTAGTATACATCTTAGAAATCACTTAGATTTTGATATTTTTCATTGATTTCAACTCATATGTGGCAGAAAAATTCTTATAATTAATTTTCTTTTGGGTTTTTATCAATATATATAAAATCATTAGGCCTTCACAACCTGGTACATATGAGTTTGGCACACCTTCTCTAAACATGTAAGGACTTTAGAAATTATTAATGTACTTTTGTAGGGGTTTTAGTGTGTGTGTGTGTGTGTGTGTGTGTGTGCTATCTCACAGGAGACAGGTAACTTCCAAGGAGCAATGTAAAATCATTTGCTTCTCTCTAAGGTATCATTTCCTTCAGATTTGTGATGAGAGAAGCCCAGACATACTCCAGTAGAAACTGCGGAATTTAGGCCCAATAAAATGCAGCTGATTTCCAAATAAATTGAAACTGTTTCTTTTTATTTCTGTTTTTATTATCTATCTCTGTGCGCATCCATCCCATCTGTCTATTTCTATTTATCCATCTTCCTGTCTGTCCATCTATCACCTATGAATGTAATAACTCTACCTGTCATCTATCTGTCAACACACTAGTATCTTGAAATGCTTGTGTGAAATTCATAGATTAAAATAATGTAACCTGCAAGAAAATGTAATCATGAGTCAGGAAAAGTATTTGCTGCTTTTGGTGCTAAATACAGCATTTTTTTTTTTACATCTGATGTCAGTATACATCTCTGCTTCTTGGCTCTTATAACTTCTTTAAGTATATGAAATGTATATTGTTCATTTTCCATGGTTTCTCTCAACAGTGCTGAACTGGCCTGAAAGCTACAGCCTCACTGTTCTCAGGTTTACCAAAACAACTGTCAACTGTGTGGAAAGCTTCAAAAATATTTGTTTCAAATTCAAACAAATTAAGATGCTATTTATATTACATCCTAGACTCCCACTTTTCCATTTTTCTTCCCTCAAGTATTTTTTTTGATTATCTATTTAAGCATTTTCTAAGTAAGTCAAGGATACATACATTTCAACCCATGTTGTTTCTAAGGAACTGAATTTAAAAACTGTTTTCACTGTTGTGAATTTACACAAGCAAATACCTGTCCAAGGAATCTTATGCTTTCTCTGAGCCACCACAAGCCACAAAACTACAATTTGCAGGCAGTATGAGGTACAATATGATTCATGGTCCTTCGCATTATTGTTTTGTGCAATAGAAAGGCAAGTGAAATGAAAGAAACTTCAGAAGGAAGTTGCAGAGCTGACCATTTTCTAGTTGACTGTCAATGAGGACATATGAAAAATGAAGGAATAGTACACTAGTAATGTAGTTGTTGGCAAAGACAGTGATCCATGTGTAGAAGCCATGAGGACATATACAATGTTTCTGGCATTTGAGAAATTCAATAGAGAGAGCAGTTTGAAGGTATCTGGAGAGCTACTGGTCCCTAATCCACATGAAGCTTGGAAGTGCTGCTTTTGGAATCAGCAGTAACTAAGCAAATCAGCTCTGTGTTCAAAGGGAATCCAGCCAGAGAACAACAAGCAAGTCATCTTCTTTCTGCTATGACTTTACCATATGGATTGCTACCAAAAAGTGTCATATACAATTAGTAGGGGGTGGAGGTTGGGACTCCTACATGAGATAATTGAACGGGGACAGTTCTTTAGCTGTGATTTTCCATTCAAGATATTGTAATATTTCATACATACATTTAAAACCAAGCACAATTATCTTGAATTCCTAACCCAGAATGCTATAACACCCATTTTAAAAGTAGGCTAGCATGCTTCTAGTCACATGAAGGATCGCTGTGTCCTGAAAGACAAAAAGTCCCAGCTCTTGTTCCTGCTACCTCTCATGCTGCTTCCTTCCTCCAGATGTCATACTTCAAGAACGATATTCTTTCAGGATTTCAGTATTCGTGGGTATCATACATTCAATTGTTCCTTTGAATATTATGACCCGAATTCAATCTTATAAGGCCTGGCACCTGAAGGGCATTGTATTCACTGTATAAAAACAAGGCTTCACTCTGTAGTTCAGGCTTGCCTTGAAGTAACTATACTGAATAGTTTGATCTTGGATTTGCAATGCTTTTGTCTCAGCCTCCCAAATTCTGGGACTCGGGGGTAGACCAGCATGCCTGGTCTAGTACATACCAGGATAACCATGCCTTCTGTCTATCTTCTTTGACAAAGAGATAAAACTGTTTCTCAGGATGTGTATATTCAGCAGCTGCATTTCTCTAGCCCTTGATTACAATCTCATTCATGGAGATGTGAAATTAGGATATCCTGAGAAATATCTGTGTTGATCTGATGTATTGGATCCAATGCATTAGTCATAGCTCTAGGTTCTGGACATGATTATGAGGTGCATTTATATTATAAAGTTAGAGGTAATGTTACTAAAGCTTCAAAATTTCATCACTTTGGCTGCTCTTTCCTAACTTCAATGTTTTTAAGCATATTGGGATACCTTAAAAAATATGTAAGCAAAATATGCAGCTTAGATGCTCCTTTTTTTTTTGCCAAGTCTCATTACATGCCCAGTGTTGCTGTTAAATGGAAGATTTTCAGTACACAATGCTACAGAGTCTTATAGATCTTTGCTGAAATTCACTTTTTCTAATTGGGAATTGTTGGACCACAAACCAGGGGCTATTTGGTTTCAAGTTTGCTACCTTATTATGCCATTGAGCAGACACAAAAATTCTATTTAAAATTAAAAGTTAAAGACAGAAGGGCTTGTTCAGTCATGCCAACTAGGCAGTCAATTCCATGTGAGAACAAGTAGGGAGAGTTATAGATACATAATCACATATGTGCAATTACAAATTCTTTGACATTTGTAGAAATAAAGAGAATTGGGAAGAGGATATGAAAAAGGAAGCTATAAGGATTCAGAGTTTGAGAAGGAGTAGCTGGATAGATCCAGAACAATGTGTGTTTATAGTTCTTTTGCTATTGCTCTTTAACATTATCCAATGCACAGAAGTTATTAAAAACAAAAGGGACAGAAAAATCTGGAAAAAAATAGAGAAATCTGAATGTTAAGTTCTTTTAATCTCATGAATAGCCTCTTAGATGGTTCAGTGGACTGTGGGTGATAGTAGGTAAGACAAAACTATGGGTTCATAGCAGATCCCACAGTCCTGGGCTCTTTCTCAAGTTCTTCTTATTCTCAGAGCTTGACCTATCACTATAACATAAAAAACAGGAGGAACGACTAGCATAAAAACTGGTTACAGTGGAGGCCTGAGATTTGTCTCCGCAATTATAATCACTGGCTACACGTCCAGAGGACCCTGATTCAATTGCCAGCACTCACATGGTGGGTCACAATCAGCTCTACCTCCAGTCTCAGGGCATCCCACACACTGTTTTCATCTCCTCATGTGTTAAACACACATGCGATGATTACATAGTCATACATACAAACAAAATACCCGTACACATTGAATACATAATTAAAGTAAATCATTTTCTAAAAAAAAGAAAGTTGATGCATCAGTCTCTGGGAAAAGCAGGACCCAGGGGGTACTGCAGAGACTGATGCATCAACCAAAGACCAGACATAGAGAGGATATAGATTCCCTGCTCAGAGATAGTGCATAGACAGCTCAGTTTCCATGTGAGTTTCTTAGTAAGGGGAGAAGAGACAGTCTCTGACATTAACTCAGTTGCCTGCTCCTTGATCACTTCTTCCTGATGGGGTGACCAAGCCAACCCAAGAAGAAAAGGATCCAGGCAGTCCCGATGGGATCTGAAAGGCTAGGGCCAGACAGTAGGGGAGGAGGACTTTCCCTATCAGTGGACTACAGAAGAAGGATAGGGGAGGAAGAGGGAAGGTTGGTGGGACCAGAAGGAGATGAAGGAGAGGGCTACAACTGGGTTACAAAATGAATGAATTTTTAACAAAAATAAAAAGAAGAATTTTTGAATACATCCTCTTAAATTATACTGGAAACTACTGATTTTAGCTTTTCCCTGTTTACTTTTATTCTTCTTATCCCACCCCATTATTGATCTTTTCCCAAGAAGCCCTTTTATAAGTCAAAAAGATGTAAATCTCCATTTCAAGCTCTGAATCACTGGTATCTGGCCTGAAACAAGTGTGCTTGCCAGAGATTATGATTAGAATATCCTGGTTCAATACACAGACAGATGTTCTAATTGTTTTCTTAGCTGATTAACTTAAATATCTACTCAACTTTGACTTCTCGTAAGTAAAGTTGAAAGACAGAATTGATGGGATAAGAAAAAAAGGCATGTAAACACAGAAATAGCAACAGACTTAATTGTATTTCTAACTATATTCAGAAGGTGTCATTAGAATCTTAAATGTGGAAGAGTTGAAGGATGAGAAGTCAGGAAACATATTTGACAGCCACCTCTATATTTTGTTCTTTGTAGTAAAATATGATGCATTTGAAACAGGTCTCTGGTATTAGTAGGGATGTTTTTGTATTGTTTGAGTGACTAAAATAAGCCTCCAAAGGAAAGATAGGATTGATGTCTATATTTGCATTGATCACTGCTGGGTGTTTCTGAAATGGAAACCAGGTTATAAGGTTTATTCATAATATGAGAATGGCAACTAACTTACAAAACCACACTTTGTCTGAGAGCAAACAACTGAAGCCTACATTTAAGTTGCTGTGGTGACGGCAGGGACCTCTCATTCATTTTGCAGACCCATTTTAAGTGCCAACCATTTGCAAAAAACAGGAACTGGGATTTTTTTAAGATATGCTTTTCAGCATTAAAATTTCGTACTGTATTATTGGTATATTTATTCACATAATATTTCTGAGCAGTAATCCATCAATGAAGAAATATTTGACGATGATGAGTATGATCTTTTGGCATAGAATGTACTATTAATCATTGGATGAATATTATTTGAGCTATCACATTTAAGTTCAAGAGACATTATAGCTTAAGTATATAATAAGGTGGTCCCCTGAGAATTCTAAATGGGTTAACATAATACATTTTGCACTTTGGGAGTGGCTTAGAATATACTCAGTCACTAGATATCTCTCTTTAACTCAGTAAGTAGTAAGACTTCAAACATTGTTCTTTTATCCTGGAGGTAAGCAACAGATTATTGGACTTAAGTTACCCTCTAAAGTAGGATACTGTAAATCTAGGCAACTGCCCGTGGCTGGAGAGGCCAAGGAACCTAGAGAAGCACCTATTACTGCAACTGGGGCAGCAAGGGGAAGACAGACCTGTGGATACACAACTTCTGTGTTCTGCTGGCTTCTGACTTTAATTATTGGCTACGGTACTTCATATTGTAGACAATGAGTTAGGAATACTAAGCTGTGAATTAAAAGCAAGGGCTACATGCTGTCATTTGGGGACACAGCATACTACTGACCTCTTAATGTTATAAACAAGATAATCGATTTAAATATTTTCAGATTTAAAATATCCCATAAGTGATCAAATTTTAAATTGTTAAAAGAACTTTCCAGTGTGAATTGCCTGATGTGTTTCCATGACTTTGCTAGTCTTTAGTTCTTGTTAGTCCACGATAAAACAAGTATGCCTGGAGAATGACTCATTAACCACAGAATCTCTCCTCCCAAAAAAACTGAAGCTATCTCTTCTGTATAGATATTACAACCTTTGTGGGGAGCAATTAAGATTTATTTGAAATGAGTGTCAGTGTAGAATTATGAGGAGGTAAATGCGGCTAAGATTGTGAAAATTTTGTATGTTTCTGAAAATAATGATTCCTGAATAAGCTTAGAGATTTTTAATTAAATGTTTATTTTTTATATATTAATTACAGTTTGTTCATTTTGTATCCCAGCTGTAGCTCCCTTCCTCATTCCCTCCCTACACCACCCTGCCTTCCTCATCTCCTCCCATGCCCCTCTCCAAGTCCACTGGGAGGGGAGGTCTTCCTCCCCTTCCATCTCACCCTAGCTTATCAGGTCTCATCAAGACTGGTTGCATTGTTTTCCTCTGTGGCCGGGCAAGGCTGCTTGCTTCCCCCTCAGGGGAAGGTGATCAAAGATCCAGCCACTGAGTTCTTTTCAGAGACAGTCTCTGCCCCCCTTACTAGGGAACCTACTTGGAGGCTGAGCTACCATGGTCTACATCTGAATAGGGGTTCTAGGTAATATCTATTAATGGCCTTGGTTGGAGTATCAGTCTCAGAAAAGAACCCTGTCTCCAGATTTTTTGGTTCTGTTGCTCTCTATGTCTTGCTATTTCCTTGTTTTTTCCTAAGATTCATTGAACTCTGCCCAAAGTTTGGTTATAAGTCTCAGCATGTGCTTTGATATACTGCTAGGGAGAGTCTTTCAGAGGCCCTCTTAGAGTTTTCTTTTTTTTTTTTTTAATTCTTCTCTCATAGATTACATTCTGAGTGCAGTCCCCCTCCATTCCTTCCCCCAGTCTTCCCATCCCCATCCCTCCACCTTCCTTGTCCCACAGAACTACCCTCTTCCATCTATCATCATATCAAAGCTGGACAAGGCAACCCAGTAGCAGGAAAATAGTCCCATGAGCAGGCAAAAGAGTCAGAGACAGCCACCTCTCCCACTGTCAGGAATTCCACAAGAATGCTAAGCTATGCAGACATAACATATATGCAGAGCACCTAGACCATTCCCTTCAGGCTCAAGAATCTCCCTGAGAAGGGGAAATGGAATAGATTTTGTGGGTGGACTGGAGGTGATGAGGTTGGGAAAAGGAGGGATCAAGTGATGGGTAGAAGGGAGGAAGAAAATACTGGAATAAACACTGGAGTTGGGGATCATTTTGGTGACAAGGTGTTCTGGGACCTGAGTCTTGCTTAATTGTCATCAGAGAGACCAGAGGGACTTTATCCAGCATCTGATAGGAGCATATGCTGAGTCCCACAGCTAAACATTAAGCTCAGCTTGGGTAGTCCTGTGAAGAGGAAGAAGAGTAGGAGGAGGAGGAAAAACAGCTGTCAAGGGACACCACAAGTACAGGACTCACAGAATGAATTAACAGGGCCTCATCAGGGCTTGCAGAAATTTTAAGTTCTCAAACAATGAACCTCCATGGTAGGATATCTTGGGGAAGTCACTGCAGAATTTCATTAGGTGTACAGGTAAATGCAGCTGCAATTTGGTTTATGTTTCCTCAATTCTGAGGCAGAAACATTTAAGGACCTGAAGACTTGGAAGATGCCATCAAAATAGGTATGCCAATATAAGCACTCCCCCATCATGGATACAGAGACATAATTTTTAATGTTTTTGAAGGATTTAAATATAAAAAAAATCTTCAATAACATCTCATGAAACACACAGATTAACCTGCAGATATCTTTACAACCACTTTTCATTTTCTTCCTATATTAGCCAACATATAAAATGCAGTATGTCTGTGCAATAAATATATTTCAGCTAATACAGAATGTAATGACTTTGAAACTATAACAACTTGTATTTCATCTAATATTCAAAATATGTGCTCTTTCTTCTTTTAATGAACTTGATGTTTAAAATCAATATTCTACACATATCATTCCACAACTATTCTAAAGCCAACAGCAGAAGCACAAGGCAGGATTTTCTTTTTTTCATACAACTGCTTCTGGTAACAGAACATGATAATATCATACACAAAAGTGTTTCTCAGTGATCTGTGGTCACTGTCGTCAGAACAAAATGACAGCCTAAAGATTGGGAAAGGATCTTCACCAACCCTATATCTGACAGAGGACTAATATCTAGTATTTATAGAGAATTTTTTAAATAACAGAATAAAAGAAATATATTGATCACATGAGTGGTAAGAAATCACACACACACACACACACAAATACACACACAAACATGCTCATATAATTAACTGTGTAATGATAAGATAAGTGATGAACTTTACAAAGTTAAAACCAAGTGCCAGACAAGGGACGATTTTGCATGAAAGGGAGGTTAGAGGAATGAGCTCGTCAGGTAACTTTTATTGGAGCATGGCACAGAATATGACACATCATAAGGGCTAAATTCCTCTTGATTTGATTTCTTGCTCATTGAGTACATTGATCTCAATGCAATTTAATTAAGCAACAAAGATATACTTTTAAATTATGTCTTATTATATCACTAGGGTGAAGGACTTAGTGAATTACTGGTGTGTAATGAATTGATAAGTAGAAGACTTTTTTGAAATCATGACGATTTTTTTCTTAGTAGAAACAAGCTAAGGAAAATATTTAATAAATGAAAAGGTTGAACAGGGGAGAGACATGCCAATGTTAATTGAAATAAGGTAGCTCCTATCTTCAGTGACCTAGAAACATCCAGGAATGAGAAGCTCCTTTGCAAGGGTGGTGTGTTTGTTGCATTATTATGTTTTTACTCTTTTTTTTTCCTTAGTGAAAACAAACTTTAGGTTATCGTATCTAAGCCTTGTGATGGTGTTTATCATCATTGCCAACTAGATGAGAACTCGAGTCTTCTGGATGAATAGTGCACACCGGTTTCAGAAAGAAGGACCTTTCCAAAGGAAGATAGGCACACACTGAATCTGGGTTTTTCCATGAGAAATTAATTCACGCACACACACACACACACACACACACACATACACACACACACACACACACACAGAGAGAGAGAGAGAGAGAAATGAAATCCACATGAATACTGCCATTCCTCCTCACCCTCTTATAATGGTGGCCTGATACGTTGGAGATATTGAGACAAAATACATGCTTTTTCCCTTAAGTCATTTTTGTCATAGATTTTTTTTATTCATTTATTGATAGAGTTATGCCTCATATTATCATACCTTCTGTCACTGATTTTGCCACAGCAATGAGAAAGGTAACTGATATAGTCCCTCATTAAAATGTTTTAGTGTTAGATGGCTAAATCATGTGTGACAAGTATTATCTACAATTGAGCTGTGGGCAATGTGGTTAACAACTTATGACACAAATGAAGGCACAGGTCACAGTCTGAGTAATTCTAATGTCCATATTTCTAGTACCTCATATATATTTTGTGTAGTCCCGATATCCAACAAGAATACACACACACAAACACACACACACATGCATACACATGTACACAGTACATGCACACACACACACACACTTGCAAACACAAACATACACACTCAAATTCAATAAAAATAATGGCAGAATTCTGACTTTATTATTCTAGCTTAGCTACATAGATTGGACATGATGAAGGAAAGTTGGCCTCTGAAGGGCAATATTGGTAAACCTTGGTTTGGGTATCTTGAAGATGATATACAAAGAAAGTTTCCAAAGAAAAAGAAGACCCATATCAGCTTAATATATTTTTTAAATTTTTTATTAATTACACTTTGTTCATTTTGTATCCCCACATAAGCCCCT
>REGO01000656.1:427155-460675 GCA_010120015.1 Rhombomys opimus | reverse complement strand
TCATTGAGTTCCTGTTAGAAATAGTCCTTGTTCCCCTCACTTTGGGAAACCAATTGGTTACTGAGCTACCAAGGGCTACATCTGAGCAGAGGTTCTAGGTTATATCCATACGTGATCCTTGATATTCATTCATTTAACATTATGTTACTTAATTTAATAAAGTTTCCTTTGATTTATACAGAAAATTCATTGAATATTGATTTTAATGGTAATTCTAATTTTGATGTTTATTAGTTAAAATTTCATATTTAACAAGACTTCATTTTACAAATATATGACTTGTATGATTCAGTAACCTAATCTTAATGAAAAAAAAAAACTATGTTTATTCCATTTATATACTACTTTGGCAGGAAACCAAATTAACCTCAGATGGAAAAGATACTTCCATAAATTCAAATGAAAGTAAGTTCCTCGTAAATCAGTTTCAGCTATTTATGAAAATATAATTGGTACTGGTTGTCATCCATCATTTCAGAAAATGAAAAATACAAAACCCTTAAGATACAAATAGCCTGACACATTGGTGAAAATTACCAGAAAAGAAAATCTTACTGGACTGAGCCTTTATTAAGAAATTTCTCCATATCAGGAATGTTTACTTTTTGGTTAATTAATAGAAACATATTAATCCACTTGTAAATATTGTGCCATTTTCTAAATGAATGTACGTGGACATTAAACTGAAGACCACAGATATCACTGGTTTCAGCTCAACTACTTTCATGTGTTCATACTAATGTATTCAGTGCTCCCTGTGACTTTAAGGAGAACAGGGACAAGCCTGAATGGGAGGGAAACTGAATATTTGCAAAGTTCTGAAGTATGAATGCTATTAGGTTTAAAGTGTGCTGTCTGGAAATCATGGCACGTAGCAGTCTACCTTGGCCGTCTTAAGGTTAGTTCCATTCCACAGGGATCACTGCCATAGCATTGAGTAAGACACATGAATTGTAGGAGACAGTGTATAAGTGAAAGAGCAAGAGAATATTCATAATCAAATATTTTAAAGGAAGAACAGGATTCTTTGATTCTAGATAGGAAAAATTGTAAATTCTCCTAGCAATTCATGGTTTTTACAAACAAGTGTTTCGAAGTTGCCCATGGGACATCAACATTTTCTGTTAGAAACAGCTCTGAATCTTGATCATCTCTCAGCACGAAAGTTTGGACAGACTACATTGTGCTAAGATTTCTGCACTGCTCTGTGTGTACTCAAAACAAAGAAAACAAATGTCTTGCCTTCAGGGCATTTAGACTCAACAAGGAAAACACATAAATGAATAAATTGATACTTGTAACATAGTCTAGGAGTTAAAGAGTTACATCAGAGTGCAAACATAAAGACTATTATGTGTTAACTGGCGTTCACCCTCAGAGTAAAAGAATCTCTGTCAAATATTTTATGTTATCCATGACTAGCCAAAAAGATGCTCACCAGACATCTGAGAAATGACTCTTCACTTACAAGGATATACTGCTCTTCAGAGGTCCTAAGTCTGGATCTCAGCATCTAAAATCAGTGGCTCACAAACCATATAACTCCTATTCCAGAGGGACTTAAATCCATAAGATACCTTGAGCCAAATATACACACTTACAGAGAGAAAAAAAATGTGCACTAACTAAAAAGAAAAGAAATCTTAAAAATAGTCGGTCAAGAATCCTGGAGAGCAATGTTTAAAACAACATTGTGCTGTGATAGCTACTTTCCTTGTCAACTTGATACAATCTAGGATTACCCAGGACAGAAGATTCCAGGAATGCCTGTGTGGGGTGATTTTGATTGGGTGAATTGAGGTAGGGGAAGGCCCACCCCTGTAGGTAGCACCATTCACTGTTCTTGGTCCTGGATTACATAAAAAGATAAAGTTGTTTGAGCACATGCTTTCATTGCTCGCAGTTTCTGAACTGCAGATGCAATGTGACTGGTCGGCTCAAACTCTTGTAGCAATTATGGGCCACATGGTGGTTGGAAAGGGATAGGCCCCCATAGTACCATGTATTTGAAAGTTTGATTCTCAGATACTTTGCTGACTAGGACTTGTAGCTGTGTTGGAGGAGGTATATCACTGAGTGGGCTTTATGGTTTCAAAGTTCCATGCCAGGCCAAGTTTCACTCACTCTCTTTCTGCTGTTTGTGAATAAGAAAAAAAAATATTCAGCTACTTCCCAGTGCCATGCTTTCTTCCATGATGATCATGGACTAACCCACTGAAACTGTAAGCCAGCCCCAATTAATTCCTTCCTTCCATAAGTTCTCTTCGTGTCTCTCTCTCTCCCTCTCTCATACTTTATCACAGCAACTGGGAGGGAGTACCTAACACAATCCTTCTGTTTACCTTATTTTTGAATCGATAGCATCTTATTTTACATAGTTGTCAGTCAACTAATAAGTTACAGGAGACAATTCCATGAAACTATACATCAAACATTTATCACAGTACATTAAGATCCACTAAATCATTTTGCTCCTGGCAGCAAAGTGTGAGTTACATGTCATGCTGATCACTGGCTATCATTACTAGCTTAGAAACAGAGCTTAGAGATTACATAGCTAAGGCAGGTGTCACCATGTGGTCCCATGTCACAACCAGCAACAGCAGTAAATGGCTGTGGAAATGTCAAGCATCAATGGTTTTAAGTGTAGTCTGCATGTTTTTACTCAGAAGACAAAAATGTCATGCAAGTGGATTGTGACATCTCTTTCATATTATACTATGACACAATCTGTTTTTATAAGAGATCACCAAAATTACTGAGTACATAGAAATCATGAGAACCCTTAGGGATCTGCGTTTGTTTCAGTTATCTTCACCTTTAAGCTGGGACAGATGATCATTTAAATTACTTTATATTGGGATTCTCAGATACCAAATTACTGCTTCTCACTATTGTCTATGTTCTCTAAGACAGATCTCCCTGCTGAACTGAGTTAGTTGGAATTAAAAATGCATGAGTAAATACTGTTTTAAACAATAAAAGAAATGGTAGCACAAAATTTTCTAAGTAAGAAAACAGACTCTTAAATGTTAGACGCCACTTCAATCATTGCAACAAATACTGAGAAAGAGAAACCTTAGTATGTTTGCACCTAGAAAATTCTTTGCACAAGGCATGTCTCACATGATGTGTAGCAGACAATCCAGTGGCACTGGGGATTACTATGGCAATATTAAAATGAAAATTAACTGGGGTAAAAAAGACTCCACCCTTGCATTAGCCTGCTGCAATGCACTGTGTGTGAGAGTGGGTATGTGCATTGTTCTGATAAACTATTTTTTAATTTTATTTTCATTAATTACAGTTTATTCACTTTGTATCCCAGCTGTAACCCCCTCCTCCATTCCCTCCCAATCTCACCCTCCCTTCCTCTTCTTCTCCTGACCCTCCCCCAGTCCAATGATAAAGGAGGTCCTCCTCCCCTTCCATCTGACCCTAATCTAGCAGGACTCATCAGGACTGGCTTCTTTCTCTTCCTCTGTTGACTGGTAAGGCTGCTCCCCCCTCAGGTGGAGGTGATCAAAGAGCCAGTCCATGAGTTCATGTCAGAGAAGTTCCCTGTTCCTATTATTCTGGAACCCTCTTGGACACTGAACTGCCTTGTGCTACTTCTGTGTAGGGGTTCTAAGTTATCTTCATAATTATACAAAAATCTGTACACCTAAGGAACTTAATCAAGAAGGAGGACCCTGGCTAGATGCTCAGAAAGGCAGACGAGATGGACATCAGAAGAGGGAGAAAACAGGGAACAGGAAAGGAGTCTAATACAGAGGGACTCTGAAAGACTCTACCCAGCAGGGTATCAAAACATATGCTGAGGTTCACAGCCAAACTTTTTTCAGAGTGCAGGGAATCTTACGAAAGAAGGTGGAGATAGAAAGACCTGGAGGGAACAGGAGCTCCACAAGGAAATCAACGCAACTAAAATATCTGGGCACAGGGGTCTGTTCTGGTAAACTATTAAGAGAACATCCTGGACAATGAGCAAAGAAGAGTGGACAAGTTCAAACTTTTGCTTCAGTCCTGGAGATTTTTGCTACAGCCATTCCTGAAGCAATAATGACTCTGCTGTCACAGAATGAGATGATCGGTTTGCTTTTAAAAGATTTTTTCGTGGACACAAACTGTAGGCCATTTACATTACTAATTATATTACATTACTAAATAGTTTAATTATATTTATATAATTATATAATCAATGATATTAATACCTGTCAGTGAAATGAGAGCCTCTTTGTAACAACCATAAGCCTCACCTAGACAATCATACAAATTTACAACTGTGGAGACAGAAGCTCATGGAAGTTCTCTCTGCTTCTTCAGGGTCACCAGAAAATGGTCCTACATTCTTCTACTCTATCTTCTTGCTCATGGCTAATCTCACACTTATTTAAGTATTCTTCTGCCCTATGCCTTCAGGTTAGGACAATTTTTGTCTTCTTTTTGGGTGAACATTTCAAAGAAAAATGAACTGCTTGCCCTGTGCCTCTTATAAGTAACAGAATGTTCCCTTAAGCAATGTATACAACTAGGAGAAGAAACAGATAGGCCATGTACGAAATGTCAATACTTTTGTAAAGAATGGAAATTACTCTATATGTGACAAAAAAAATAAATGCTGAGTATTTTAAGCTCCCAAAGGAGCAGTAAAAAATAACTGGATTCCATAATGAAGGGAATTTATTAAGTATTTGTTCCCTAAACAGATAAAACATTAATGTTGGCACAACTTCAAAGACTTTAATGACACTGTGCTTCATAAAATCAGTTTTAATAAAATATTAAATAAAGTATATCATGGGGAATTTACATCAAAATGCAATTTCACATATATGGACTATATGCACATGCTATATATTTAAATATCTGTGTATGGGATCAAGATGAATGAATGGTAGCCACAAATATATGCTGACATACTCTCATTGAATAATACATTTTGCAGAATATGGTGAGAATAAATCTTCTGTTGAAGACAAAGCTGATATAAGAGATTTTGGAAATTTTTCCTGTACTATCACATAGATATGAAACAATAATATACAGTATCTAACAAAACAGAAGAAAACATGTTTTGAAGCAACAAAACACCGAAAAGAAAGGGATTTAAGATGAGGAGAGATTAGAACAAAGTGGCTGATTTTCCAGGATTTAGAAGGGCTGATTCTCATCTAGAAATTCTAGAAGGCATGAACTGCTAAATCACCTCAATTTTTTTAAATTTACAAACAGGGAATTAATTTTTTTTTCTAAAGCCAAGACTTTGATAATTTCTCTCATCATCATTGGTACCTTCATATAGATCTTAGTAACATGACTATGGAGCTGTTATAATCAACATGTAAGACTGTGGAAACAACTTTAGAATTGGTAATAAAAAGAGAAAGAAGATTGAAAGGTTTGTAACAGGAATGGGATGTAGTTCCCATTTTCTTTTAGCAACTGCTTTTTTGACATTTTTAAGAATACTGCATTTTACAATAATAACAAAATATCTAAAATTCTGAGGAAAATTTTACAAAAGTAGAAATTAAGTAGTCAAATTATTTAAACATTTATGTATGCAATGTTTCTCAAACTAACTGAATATTAAATGATGTAATGACCTTTTCTTTATGAGGTACTAGAGATTAAATTTCTACTATTATTCATGGGTATGGTATGCCTTCCTACTGAGACTTAGCCCCCATTTTTTTTATTTGTTTGCATAGTTTAATTTTGAAACATGATCTCCCTGAGTTTTCGTACTGGTCTTACTTAATCTTACTCTCGGTTATGCTTTCATTAAACTTCTGATTTTCTTGCCTCAGCTTCCTTAATACCTGGAATTATAAGGAAACATCATTAAGGCTAGTCTGTACATATTTTTAATATTGCATAATAATCATTTAAACTCATATAATTTTCTTTCCCCATGAGAATGAGAAGAAAGCAAATGTAATAGAGACAAGAACAGGTAACACATATTACCACTGGAAATACATACTAGTTGTGATTTAAATACATGTGGTGGTTTGGTAAGTAATATACCCAGGAATTCATCTTTTGAAAACTTATTTCCCATTTGGAGGCACTGTTTTGGAGGGTATGAAATAGAATCTGGAAGTAGGTCGATGGAGGAGGGGTACTTCGAGAGGTAGTAACTTTGTCCCACGTGCTCTGCCTCTTATGTGTGGATGAAAATGTGAGCAGCCAGTTCCTTGCTCTGGTTGCCTGCTGCCATGCCTCTGCCACCATCATAGACCCTGCTTGTAGAACACTGATCCCAAATAAACTCCTCCTTCATTGAGTTGCTTTTGGTGTTGGTGTTTTATTCTGGTAACAAGAAAGTGACTAAAAATATGAAATGTCCCAATAAGCTTGTGCCCCTGGATACTGGAGTCCCAACCTGGTGGACCGGTTTGGAAGTGTGCAGCCTTTTGAATAAGTTGGAGCTTCCTATTTGAAAAGCTTTATTATTTTTTTATTTTAACATATCAGTTACTTCCCAGGGCAGGTAATACCATCTCTATTCAATTATAAGGTATTAAATTATTAGAAAAATCTTTTAGAAAACTTACTATCTGATTAAGACATGGTAAGACACAGAGGTACACACAAGAGGTGATGTCATGTGAATGTTAAGTTGATAGTTGTCTGTCTAGAGCTGGGATGATTTTTAATAAAAGAATATTTAACAAAAAATAATTATTAGTCAACAGAATGTGGCCTTTTGACAATGATCTCTCAAATACTACTGTCCATAATATATGAATGTAGAAGATACATACAAAGATAATTTATTTGTCACAGAATTATCTCATTTTCCTTCTATGTCATGAAAGGAATTATGAATGACTTTGCATTTATACATGTGAAGAACTGTTATTTTTCTTTCATGTGCTGAAAAAAATATTTCTCCCCATATATATCAAAGTATTTCTCATTTTCTAATACATACAAATATTAGGCCCAATCTTTTACATATTTTATTTTGTATGAACTGAATTGTTACAAAATTACAGTGATACAGCTTTATCTCCAGCAAGTAAATTGGGAGCAGAATAAAATGTTCTCTTTTGTTGTTAAAAAAAAAAAAAAGAAGCATTTTCTACAAACAAACGAAAAATGTTATTTATTACCTCCTAGTTCTCAGGCTACAGTGGTTAAATGGTTTCTTCTAGAAAATAAAACATTTTCTCCATTCTTGTAGTTTATAAAATGATGAAATTTGAAAACAAAGTGCAGCCTTTGAGAATTGAATAAATTATGTGAGATGCGGTTTCCAGTGGAAATGCCTGAACTGAAAATGGGTGTCACTTGTCAATCACTCTTACAACTCTCATATCAACATAACCAAAACAAATGGTCAATTTGGTTTATTTTTCTGTCTCCCACTCTGTGCCTGCCGGTTGATTGACAGATAATAGCAGCTGTTCTTGTATCTTTTTTATTCTTCATTCTGAGAGCCTGTTTGTGGCTCCTAAAATGGGCTTATTTTTGAATGTTTCATTCATATCACCTTGAGTAAAAAGGAGCCAGAGATACATATTTCTATCATTTCAGCATGTAACAGCCAAAGATTTGATCTGTACTACCTGGTATAACATATGGAGACAAGGATTTTTTAAATTTTTCTTTATTATTATTACTTATTACAATTCATTCACTTTGTATCCCAGCTGTAGCCTCCATCTTCATCTCCTCTGGGTGTCCCCCATCCTCCCTCTCCCTCTCCCCCTCTCTCTCCTATGTCCCTTTCCTATTCCACCAATAGGGGAGGCCCTCTTCACCTACTATCTGACCCTAGCCTATCAGGTCTATTCAGAACTCTCTGGATCCTCTTTCTCTGTGGCCTAATAAGGCCAACTTGCCAGGGGGATCTGATCAAAGAGCAGACAAGATTTCATGTCAAAGACAGCCCCTGCTTCCTTTATTAGGAAACTGACATGGAAACTGAGCTGCCATGGACTACATCTGAGCAGGGTGTCTAGGTCCCATCCATCAATGTTCCTTGAAGAGTATCAGTCTCTGCAGGGAATCAACATCCTTAATCATCAGGGCGATGCAAATGAAACAACCCTGAGATTTCACCTTACACTCATCAGAATGGCTAAGATCAAAACTATAATCTATACTGCCTAGGAAGTCTACTTGGCATCCTAACAAAGAAAAAGACATCTGAAATAGACACCCTTACTGTGAAGGAAGAGGGAAATAATTATATATAAGAAATATGGAATAATTTGTATAGTAAAATTCATATATAGATGGTTTTGTGTTATCCCCTATTGCCCTCAATATCTCTCTCCTCCAACTCTTTTTATCTCCTTACCACCTAGTCCTGCACCACCCTTATTTCTCTCTCTCTGTCTCTGTCTCTGTCTCTGTCTCTCTCTCTCTCTCTCTCTCTCTCTCTCTCTCTCGGTGTGTGTGTGTGTGTGTGTATGTGTGTGTGTGTGTGTGTGTGAAGTCTTATGCTGGGAAACACATTTGTTGTTTGCTTTAGTAACTGTAGTATCCATGTAATATCCACAAGACATTATTACATTATTTCACGTTGAATCTTTCTGTTCTTGCTAATAGGTTCTTTTTTTATTCCTCTTTTGTGATGTTCTTTGACTTTTGAAGCAAGTGATCTAGATGTCCCATGTACAGCTAAGCACTGAGATGTCACTTTATTCTCAGCACTTTGACCAGTTATGAGTCTACATTAGCAATCACTTTCTATGAAAAGAAACATCCCTGGACCTGAATGAGAACACAACCAGTGTCAGACTGGCTAGGCTGAGCCCGTTGAATGTTCTGTAGGCATCCAAAGGCAGGCATGAGAATGGCATCCAGAGTTGCTGATCTCACTTCAGAGTGTCTGAATTCCCACTGGATCTTTCTTAGTTTCTGTGTGTCACAGCAGGAGTGTGCACATGAGTAAAGAATTTCAGAACTACAATGTAATTTCACTAAAGTATTTAAAGATATAAGAATGGAGACTTAAAACAGGTAAGGAAGCTAATGAGCACATATTCAATCTTTTAAATATTCAGCTTCTGAGATGTGAATTTAATGAGGATTGTGTATTTTGAAGCATAGAAAATACTATGTATCTATTAGAAGGTCTTTGTATCCATAGAACTATATAATTTTCAACTTCCAGGGTTGCATAACATTTTACCTTAATTAATAGTCTTAACCAGAAGATCCCTATATCCAAGCCTGTATTACAGATGATACAGTTTTGTTCTTGATTACTTTTTAATTTTTAAAATTTATTGTTTCTGCATTTCATTTTTTAACCAAGGGGTTCTTCAACAGCAACAAAAAAAACTCATTTCCTGGTGGGGGCTACTTCTTCTGGAGTTGCTGTTCAGGAAGGCCTCCCAGGTAACACAAACTGTTGCCATTCCTATTGGTTCCTCACAAGTAAGAGATGATAGAACCCATAGCTGATGATTCTTACATTTCAATAGGATCGGTATTCATTCATAATTTCTTTAACTTCATTTAATTTCAATATATTCATTTAAAAAACAGATATTTTGGTTACAGGAAAAAATTGTTGATTATGTGAGACCAATCAAGCTCTGACAAATGTGAATGACAGTAGCTGTAAGATGTTGTTTCAGCTAATGTCCCCCTTGATATTCATACTTTGTTTCAGCGTCAAGGAAATGGTTATGTGTGTGCATGTACAAAGCACCAACAAATGCTAATGACTATAAAATTAATTTCATTCTCAATCATCAGAAAATCCCATTTGGATGTTTCTAGAATGGAAACAACTTATGTTGTAGTACTGTTTTTCTTGATTATTCTGACTCTTGTGAGTCATCATTTCCCTTTTATGTACACTTCTGTTTTCTCGGAAACTCTTCACAGAGGAGCCTATGAAATGGATCACTGAAAAATGACATTTCTGTCAAGTCTGATGACCTGGTTCCCACATGATATAAGGCCAGAAATGACTCCAGCAAGCTGTCCTCTGACCTCTACATATATAATGAACATTCATACATGTGTATTAAATTAAAAAATGTAAAACAAAAACAAAGAAGCAATAAAACAAAGCACTTTAGTTTTAGGACAAAAAAAAAAAATCAATCTTGAACTGACCTGAAAATTTCTGCCTTACTGAATAATTTTCATAGTATTAAAATATCCTCTTCAGATTACTAGAAGAGCAAGGTCATTGTATTAATTTCTTCTTTATTATTGTGGTAAGATATCATGATCAAGAAAACTCGTAAAAGAAATAATTTAACGGGGCTTACAGTTTCTGGATGTTAAGATGGAGAAGCAAAATATGGTGTCAAGAGTAGCCAAAAGCTCACATCTTGAACCAAAAATTAGGAGTTAGGAGGCAGAGACAGGGAGTACAAGGAATGGCTTGAGTCTTTTCGGATCTCAAAGCCTGAGGTTTGGACACATCTCCTCCAACAGGGCCACGCCACATAACGTTTCCTTAGCAGTTCCACCATTTGGGAACAAGGTATGGAAACACAAGAGCCTATGGACATCTTTGATCACTATCTGTTCTTTCTCTGAATGCTACAATACCAATCTGTGGTGAAAGATGTGCTCAGTGTAATATTATTTGCATGCATATTAGGGTAGTAATCAATTGCTTTCTGACTGGAATTGAGACCATTTTAACATTAAAGAATCCATGATTTGTTCTGTAAACCTTCTCAAAAGCCAGTAACCTGGGAATCATAAAGTCTTAAATTGAAAGCTTTTATTATTTTACTCTATGGTAATATTGTAAAAATTAGCCAGAACCTGGAAACAACACAGATGTCCCTCAGTTGAGGAATGGATACCGAAATTGTGTTACTTTTGCACAATGGAATACTACTCAGCATTAAAAACAAGGAAATCATGAAATTTGCAGGCAAATGGTAGGACCTAGAAACGATCATCCTGAGTGAGGTATCCCAAAAGCAGAAAGACACACATGGTATATACTCACTTATATTGACTTATAACATAGGATAAACATACTGAAATCTATACACCTAAAGAAGATAAACAAGAAAGAGGACCCAGGGTACGATGATCAATCCTTACTTAGAAAGACATGAGATGGACATTGGATGTAGGAGCAAACAAGTAACAGGACAGGAGCCTACCACAGAGGGTCACTGAAAGACTCTACCTAGCAGTGTATCAAAGCAGATATTAAGACTCATAAGCAAACCTTAGGCAGAGTGCAGGAAATCATAAAAGGGGGGGGGGAGTTAGTATGACCTGGAAAGGACAGGAGCTCTACAAGGACCAAATATATCTGGTCATAGGGGTCTTTTATGAGACTGTTTCTCCAACCAAGGACCATGTATGGATATAACTTAGAACCTCTGCTCAGATGTAGCCCTTGGTAGCTCAGTATCCTTATCCCCTAATAAGGGGAACAGGGACTGTTTCTGACATGAACTCAATGGTGGGCTCTTTGACCTCCCACCAACCCCGAGGGAGGAGCAGCCCTGCTATGCCACAGAGGAGGACTTTGCAGCCAGTCCTGAAGATACCTGATAAACCAGTATCAGATGAAAGGGGAGGAGGTTCTCCCTTATCAGTGTACTTAGAAAGGGGCAGGGAGGAGATGAGGGAGGGAGGGTGGGATTTGGAGGGAAAGAGGAAGCCGGATACAGTAGAGATACAAAGTTAACAAACTGTAACTAATATTAAAAATAAAAATAAAAAAATTGATTTCTCAACTTTTCTGTTTGTACTCACCAACCCATGCTACCCTCTACCTTGTTCATATAAGCTTCTGTTATTCACTGGACAATGGTTTTGTAGAGTCTCATAATTGAACAATGTTTTGAGAATAAATGACTGTTAGGTGGTCAGGCTTAAATGAGAGATAAGTATCAACTCACTTCCTGACCAAGACTCAGGGACTACAATATCAGAGGGTGCTAAGAAACACAAAGGAGAGCTGCTGTTGAATGAGGTCTCCTAGATAAAAACAATGGAGGTTGCACCCATGAACTGCCATTGCTTTGGTTACCACAGATGGCTTACACAAGGTCAAGTCTGTCAGAATTCCAGGTCGGGAATGGAATTCTGAGCTGCTGAGGAATAGAGAGGTATTGTTTTATATTACCCCACTTGTGGATATAGCCAGAGGTAGAGAGCCTATGTTTTAGTAGATGACCTCAGACATATTAGTCTATGAACAACACTAAGTGAACACGAGAGTATATTTAAAAAAGAGAAAATGAAGTGGGGAAGACATTGCATTAGAAAAGGGTCTGGGGGTACTGGGAAGAGGGATAGTGGAGGAATAAGAACAAATTAGATTGTTTATATGAATTATAATGTGCATATTTGGGCATGTTATTAAAAAAGAATAAATATCATTAAAATAATAATAAACACTAATAAGTAAAAACAAAATCAGTTGAATTCTTCAAAATCCCACAACAATATACCCATTATTTCTAATTGGTTCTACAAAATTATCAAGAATTGAGTCAATAAAATTGCTCAGAATATTTGTACAGCAATATTTATTCAGTAGAACTTAAACAGTATTTAATTGTTTAAGTGCCTTAATGATGCTTTAACATTACTCTGGGAATTAATTAACTTCAGTTTTATATTTCAGTCCCACTAACCTTTAAATTATTACTATGAAACTGTCATATAAAATCATTTGAAATTATATTGTAAGTATGAAGTAAGCCCATTCTAAGAACTGGCATAATATTTGAAATATATGACTGAGAGTACTTTTTTTCTTTTTAAAAAAAATATTTTCTTATTAATTACAATTTATTCACTTTGTATCCCAGAAATATCCCCCTCCCTCATGCCCTCCCAACACCACCCTACTTCCCATGCCCCTCCCCAAGTCCACTAATAAAGGAGGTCCTTCTCCCCTTCCATCTGACCCTAGCCTATTATGTCTCATCAGGACTGGCTGTATTATTCTTCCTTTGTGGCCTGGTAAGGCTGCTTCCCACTCAGAGGGAGGTGATCAAAGAGCCACCCACAGAGTTCATGTCAGAGACAGTCCCTGTTCCCATTACTAGGACATGCACTTGGATACTGAGCTGCCATGGCTACATCTGTGCAGGGGTTCTAGGTTATCTCCATAAATGGTCCTTGGTTGGAGTATCAGTCTCAGGAAAGACCCCTGTGCCCAGATTTCTTGGTTCTGATGCTCTCCTTGATACCAGTTTTTTTAATAAAGGAGCTTCTGTCTCCTCCATGACTTTCTATTTTCCCCTTCTTTCATCAGATTCCGTTCATCCTGTCCAAAGTTTGGCTATGATAATCGGTATCCGCTTTGATATACTGCTGGGTAGAGTCTTTTAGAGGCCCTCTGTGACAAGCTCCTGTCTTGTGCCCAGTTTTCTCCCTCTTCTGATGTCCATCCCTTTGCCTTTCTGAATGAGGATTCATCATCTTACCCAGGGTCCTCCTTCTTGCTTTTTTAAGCATACAGATTTTAGTTTGTTTATCTTATATTGTATGTCTAATATCCACTTATAAGTGATCATGTACCCTGTGTGTTTTTCTGCTTCTGAGATAACTCACTCAGGATATGAAAGCGCTGAACAACTCTTCATAAGCTTCCATCAATGAAGAGATTGACGGTCTCTAATTTACCAGATGGAAGAAAAAAAAAGACTTTTGATAGTTAATTATTGAGAATATTAAATGATACAATACTTAGAAGATAGTTTGTAAAACTACACAAAAAACTCTACAAATAAAAATATATTATGTGTTTGATTTATATTTATAGATTATAATCTTTATGATGTATGTAGAAAAACTGGAAAAATTAAAAATGTATAAAACAAATTATATCCATTGCCATTAAGTCTCAATCCTTTTGGAATATTTATTGGAGACTGACGTCTATCTAACATTAAAACCTCAACTAGCAAACATGGTGTCTTCTCTGTGAATGGATTTTTTTAGTGCCTTCCTCTCTGTTCTGCCCACTCAACTTACATGGAAGGTCTCTACATAATTAAATGTTTCTTTCTTAACTTGCCTTAAATTGATCAGAATTAACACTTTGTTACTGACAAATAAAATCATCCCCACAGCCAAAAATACTAGTTACAAATTCACATTTCTAGTGCATTTGCAAACATCAATTCATGTAAAATCTACTAGGAGCTAGAACAGGTAAATATACAGGTAAAGGTTTCTGTCAGAATGTCATGATACCAGTTTTTTGAATAAAGGAAATTTGAAGATCAACACTTATGTCAATTGCAGTTAGTCTGCATATTCCTTTCACATATGATAAAATAAAATAAAGTATTTGCATTTGAATGTTCAAGAATGGTAAATATTTTACTGATATTCTGCCTGAGAAGTAAATTGTAGTCATAAATTGTATACTAACATAAAAATGCAAATCATTGCATATCTATTACATTATGGAAATGAGAGCTTGGTCGAGTTTTGGATCACTATTTTCCTCAGTACTTGGAGACAAATACGTTATTTAAATAGAAGATATTACAGATATAATTGATTTCATCTTTTCTTATATACCATCTACTATTCTCTGTTCCTCAATCCATGTGATAATCAAATGCCTCTTTCTTGCTTCCTGGCTTCTGTAGGGACAAGCAAAACATCAGTTTTGAAATTGTGATCCACATATGAAGATGAGCATGCTTTATTTCCTCAACAACCAGAGGGCAAGTTTGAAAGTCTTGCCCATGCCTGCATGTTGTTGCTCTCTCTCTCTCTCTCTCTCTCTCTCTCTCTCTCTCTATATATATATATATATATATATATATATATATATATATATATATATATATCTTGTCTTCTCAAGGACCACAGTTTTAGATTTTATAATGATGTGTTTGGTTTGTGTTTAGTTAGTTTTGTGCAGGGTGAGAGGAATTAACAAAGAAGCAGGAGGAGTGAGAGGACGCAGAGGAGGAGAATGAGAAAGAGGAGGAGAGGGTGAAGGAAGTTGCAGAGATTATTCAGCTATATGTAATAAGTTTAATTACTTTCAGAAATTCATTTTCTTCGGCAAATGATAAGCTTCCATCACTCTACTTTCTGTTCAGTAACTGGTAATTTCTGATGCTTGAACTTTTGTCAGCTAAATGGGTATAATGTGTCTTGTCTCTAAAATTTGATTTCTAATCTATTGCTGAGTGGTGGTGATAAAAAGGAAGACCTAGTTGAGGGATTGCCCAGATCAAATATGGCTGTTACTTTATATAGTAGGACCCTACTTGCAGCAGCACAATTGCCTAAGAAGCATTAAAACAAGAATTGGGCCAGAAAGATAGCAACCTCCAGAATTTCTGTTCCACGTTCTTCCTTAAGTTTCTAACTCTGACTTTTCCAAGTGATGCTCTGTTCCCTAGAAATATAATCTAAATAAACAGTTATAGTCCATATCCTGCCTTTTATTACTGTGTTTTATTAGAGCAACAAAAGGAACAATACAGAATGGATGTCTCAAATCTGGTGATGACCTCACAGGCTCTGTACTCAAATAGTGTCACAGCCACGTGTCAGCTTTCAACCCAGAGCTTTCGGAAGCTTATCATACAATATTTACTTCTGGAAAAGTTGCGGCTTCTACAGTTTGGAATGCAGTAATGAGGATATATGGCTTACGATAATTCAAGACTTCCCCTCTGGAGCTGGAGAGATGACGCCATGGTTAAGTGCACCTGTTCCACTTGCAGAAAACCTGGGTTTGGTTTTGAGCTCACACATGGTGTTCAAAACCATCTATAACTCCAGTTCCATGACATATAATACCCTCTCCAATCTCAGTGGGTACTAGAGACTCACATTGTGCACACACTTACACACAGGCAAAATACTAATACACATAATATAAAATAAAAACTTCAAAAAATTAAAAATAAATGTTTTCTGACACTACCTATTAGTGTCTTGTATTACGTATCAATGTGTAATATTAAAATTTTATGTAATTCAAATAGATACATTGATTTTTTATCACTACTGGTTTATAAATTATATATATATATATATATATATATATATATATATAATTTTCATTTGAATGCATTCTTCTTTATAGGACAGAGTAACAATATACTTTTAAAAATAGAAACAGAATTGATTCATAAGAGGTTATGGGCCATAGTTATGAAAAACAAAAATTTTGTTATTTTATTTTAATATTTCTTTAATAATGATGTGTAGGATAAATTTGCGCAGGCTGATCTTCTATACAAAACATAACCTCTGTTTTGCAGGAAGAACTCAACTGAAAGTGATTCATTTCATTTTTACAGCATGCATGTGTTGAGTAGAACATACTAATTTTCTAAATAGCCAGCTGCCTCTGAACAGTGAATGCACAGTAACACAAAGCAGTCCACAGTTATGTATTTACTGTGGCTATTTATGATTATTTGTAAGTTATTTGGTGTATACACATTTGTAGATCAGAATTATGATGCTTGCCTTGAAAGTTTACACCACAAAAAATTTGTTTTAGAACAAAGAAGGTGACACTTGTCTCTGGCAAAGTAAAGATAAAAATAAAATGATTAATCCACAGTGAGCATGTTTCTAGGTGTGCAAGAACTGATCACATTTTTATGGATCCAAGTCTTCACATTTTTCAGAAGCTTATCTGATATCTTGGTATACACTTTATTTTTTTATTTATTTTTATTTTGATTAATTATTATCTCATTAAGCTTTTAAAATGGCACAGTTGATCTCATATAAAAACTTATACTGTTTTCTGACATTATAGCCAACCCAATAAATATATGAATATATATGTATATGCATATGTAAATGTTTATGTATATATATATATATACATTATCCAGATTTGATATTTCTAAGACAATGTAACCTAAACCAGATTATAGAATCATGATAAATATTTATATCACATTATAACTTATTTTGATAAATAATAATTCATACATGTAAAATCTCAAATCCGTGAGTCTTGAGGGTTAGTTCAACAGGGAGGGATGGTGGGGTTGGGAGGGGATGAGGGAACAGGATACAGCTGGGATACGGAGTTAATAAAATGTAACTAATAATAAAAATAAATTAAAAAAGAGAAACTGAAAAAAAAAGAAAATATTTTATTATGTAGAAGAGCACACTTTGGTCCTTAGCATCCACTTGAGGCCTTACTAGTTAATGTAACTCCATTTTCAGGGTATCTGAAACCATCTTTAACATCCATCTGCAAGAAGAACACACATGATACCTATATGTATATACATATATATATATATATATATATATATATATATATATGCAGGCAAAAGCATTCATATATATCAAATCAAACAAACTCTGACATTTTAATCTCAGTTTTCTAACTGCCACAGAATTACTTTTTTCCATTGCCCTCTGAGATCTTGCCAAACTTAAGAAAGGATATTATAATTTGCACTCATTTTGTGTATCTTACAAATGGCATGTAAATTAATCTCCATCTATAAAAAAATAAGTAAATCATGTGGGTGTTGATTGAGGAAAATGTGTCATGTTGACCAGAAGAGGCACTTGGTGTGAGTAAAAAAATTACCAACTTAGACTACTAGAAGAACTAATTTTCATTCACTCTTGATGTGTCAGCGATGGTCCCTTATTTTCATATGGGTATATCGGATAATGTCTGGTTCATGACAGGAAAAAGAAAAAGTTAAATTAGGTACCTGTTTACCAAAGTTTAGATAGACATTTCCACATTTCCACCAAGTCCAAGAACTCATCAATCATGTTTCATCAAAAGAATAATGACTGGATGGGACAGAGACGCTTCATAATAGAATGTTAAGGGTTGATTCTTTCAGTGTGGGTTAATGTTAGAGCAGGATTCTTACATTAGGCAGAGGAGACCCATCATAAATGATCTGTCAGTAGTCCATTTCCTGTTGCATTCACTTACCTACAAACAACCTTGTATATAACTGCTATAATATCTAATACAGAATTCCCAACAACCTAAAATTCAGTGAACTCTTGAATCTAATCCAGTACAAAAGAAGGCAACCCAGACGTATAATTTCTTCAGTCAGGATCGTTGGAGGTTGGTTGAATATGCATTGCTGGCCCTCAAGATCTGGGTACACCTATCTTGTTTGCTAAACCTGCCTAAGACGTACCTGATTGCTTGCTTAAACAGCATGTACCAGGGCAGGGCAGAATCCGGTAGGTATGGCTAAGATTCCAGGGATTTGGGGTTCAAGAGAGAGTCACAGGAAACAGACAGTTGGGAAGAGATGAGGAAGGAGGATTTCAACAATGGGTTAGTGTGCAGAAGAAACCATATGGGCCATGAGAAAGGACTCCAATAATGGTGTGTAAGGACCCAGAGGAAAAATAAAAGCAAGCATTCATAATATTATGTGTGCATGATGATACAGATGAGGATAATTAAGGAGGATGGCATTGGATGGGGGCTGGGAGATGGATGGTGAGGTGACTGAGACAGCCAGCATAGGTAGAAATATCAGCCCCACCCAAAGTAAATAAGGCAATTGTAAAATTTAACAGGTATCTGTGTCTTATTATTTGTGATAGCAGGTTAGATAATACCAATGTGATAATCATAGGGAAACTAATAAAGTTTATACAACCCAACAGCCATTTTTTTTAATTTACTGCAGCACTGGATTTACATCAAGAATTGATAAATAATCAATACTTCTACTTCTTCAGTACCTGGTTGCAATTCAGTACCTTGCAGTCACAATTTTTACCATAATAAGTGTTTTTGTGTAACAACTATGACAGTTACACCAACAGCGAAGACTCAGATATTGGATCTTAAAGGACTGAAAAAGTGTTTGGAAAGTAGGGGGAATTAAACCCAGATCCCCATACATGATAGGCAAGTACTCAACTTAACAGCGGATGATATCCATAAGGATATAATTGTGAAGTGTATCACAAATATTAATATTAATATTGAAAGAATATTAATATTAGAAGAAAAATATTAATACTGAAAAAAATCTGAAACAGAGAATATGTAAAAGCAATATATTAAATTTTTTGCTAGTTAGCCATTGTCCTAGTTTTATGTCAACTTGACACACACTAAAATCATGTGAGAGGAGAGAGACTCAATTAAAAAAACACCTCCATAATATCTGGGTGTAGGTAAGCTTGTAAGGTAGAGGTTCTCAACCTGTGGGTTGCTGACCTGTCAAAGGGCCCTTTCACAGGGGTTCCATTTCAGATATACAGCAGACCAGATATTTAAATTATGATTAATCAGTGTAGAAAATTACAGTTATGAAGTAGCAACAAAATAATTTTATGGTTAGGGATCACCAAAAATGTACTAAATGTACCCTAAATGTCCCAAAGTGTCACAACACTAGGAAGGTTGAGAAGCAGTGCTGTAGGGAATCTTCTTAATTTGTGGTTAAAGGGGGAAGATCGAGTTCACTGTGAGTGGGGTCATCCCTGGGCTGGTGCTCTTGGGTTATATAAGAAAGCAGGTTGAGCAATAAACCCCTCTCATCCCCAACTGGTCATTTGGTCATGGTGTTTTATCACAGCAATAGAAACTCTGACTAACACCGCCATATTATCAGAAATGCCAAAAAAAAAAAAAAAAAAAAAAAAACAAAAAAAAAAAAAAAAAAAAAAAAAAAAAAAAAAAAAAAAAAAAAAAAAAAAAAAAGCTGAATAGTTCATTGAATTTTTCAGTAGAAATTTAAATGAATGATGTCAGTAAGGTTGTGTATTACTGTCAATTGTGTATGTTACATTCGATAAAAACAGTAAGAATTCTGGGAAACCACCACCATAATATTTTTATATTTTTAGAAATTGCAGAATGGCTTTTGACCATTGGATGAGTACCTCTTCTGAAAAAAAAATGAAATACAGTTAATATGGTGAACCATGTGACATAATCCACTCTGTATTTTTTAACACCCTCACCCAGGCATCTTGGAACCTTGACAGTCCAAAATATTGACATCTTATCTGGTAGTGCAGACTTTTGGAAGATGTTGATTTTTGACCATAAGAAAAATATACAAATATTTGTATAACTATAATTTTTAATAAAAGTTTGTAAAAAAAACCTATAATAACATTTAAAGTAGCCTCATGAACAAAAGATAAAATTTATCTGGAAGGAAATTTAAACATCACTCCTAACAGAAAATAATTAAGAAGATAAAATTTCACAAAAATAGATACTAATCCAATCAGTCATGACGTTTAGGTTTTAAATAGAGCAAAGATAACTATGGAGATTTAATTATAGGTTGATTTTCTGCTGAAAGTAATTATTTTCCTCTATTATGGAATCTTTCCTCATCTTATTCTTTATTATTTTTTTTACTTTTTATGTTAATGTTATAACCTATATTCCAAATTCTTCTCTTATGTTCATTAGTATTTTTGTTCATAACTTTTCTTCTTTCTGTTTGATCTTAATGAACACTGAAATATAGTTGTTAACATTTTACTTCCCAAAGAAAAATAGATTTTTTAATGTACTTTTAGTCTTTTTAAAATCTGGGCACAGGCATCTTTTCTGAGACTGATACTCCAACCAAGGACCATTCATAGATATAATCTAGAACCCATGCTCATATGTAGTGAGAGACCAAAAGATTAAAAATTAGCAGCTATTATTAATTAAGGCCTGAACTAGGTAGATAAAGAAATACAGTAATGCCCTGAGGGGAAGGGCCACACCAGGGCATTCTTTCCCCACCCACTAGAGATACAGTTGCTAGGAAACTGGCCCATCCCCCTAGGGAGGGAGACCAGATCATTAATGGTTTGGGGACCTTCCTACGGCCAATCAATTCAAAATGTAACATTTTGACCAATAGATGCTTGCCAGGCAGGAATTGCCCCTGCCCTTGGGCATGCTGGGATGGACCAGAATCTTTAAATCACCTAACTAACCTGGGCTCAGTGCGTTCAGCTCCCACAGCTTAGGCAGTGGGGGGGGGGGGGGGGGGGGTGTGTGCCCAAGCTGAAGTTTGTAATTTACAATAAAAAGAATCTCATGTATTTACAGTGGAGTCTGTTTATTCCTGGTCTTTTGGAGTTCATGAACTGGACAGAACAGTAGCACATGGCACCTCAGTTTCCAAGTGGTTTTCCTCGTAAGGGGAACAGAGACTATCTCTGACATGAACTCAGGGGCTGAATCTTTGATCACCTTCCCCTGAGTGGGGAGCAGCCTTACCAAGCCACAGAGGAAGACAATGTAGCCACTCCTGATGAGACCTGATAAGCTAGGGTCAGATGGAAGAGGAGGAGGACCTTCCCTATCAGTGGACTTGGAGAGGGGCATAGGTGGAGATGAGGGAGGGAGGGTGAGATTAGGAGGGAATGACAGAGCGCTACAACTGGGACACAAAGTGAATAAACTGTAACTAATAAAAAAATAAAATTAAAAAATACAATATCTTTTAATTACTTAATATTTCTGTGCAGTAGTGAAATGTAGAAGCAATTAGAACACACCTTTATAAAAGCATATCCATTTAGGATAAGATGTATATCATTTGGTTTTAATTCACATGAAAATACATTCATTAGGTAATATCTAAATGGGACCACTTCCAAGCATGCTATTATAATAATTTCTGCCCATGCTCAAGCCTCATATAGAAAAATGCAGAAATACCATTTGAATAAAACCTGAGCAAATTCATTGTGTATTGTAAATAATCTCTAAATTGCTTATAACACCAATTACAATGTAAGTAGTTATTATACAGGATAATTGAAAGAAAGAATGAGAAAAAATCTCTATGTTAAGTGTACTGCAAAAGTTTAAATATAGATATAAAAATTTAAAAATATTATCCATCTGTGGCTGTTTCAATATGAAGATGTGAAACTCAAACAAGTAAGTAACATATTCCTAGGTGCTGACAACATTGCCTTGTAAGATCTAGCATTATTCTGTAAAATCTAGATGGGCCAGTTCAAATCCAAGTTATACACAATTATGGATTCTCTATGCTGTGTCAAAGAGGGACTGATGTTTCAGTGATATTTACAATTCATCACTCTACATAACACCAAATTTGTGACTAATAATTTTCTACAGCAAAAATAGAAAAGAAAATCTCTTGTTTTTTGTTTTTTTTTTTTTTCTCCAGAAACATTCCTAACTCCAACAACCAAATTCCATCTGAAATAGTACTCACTGACAATTTAATGAAGCAAGGCTTTAAATTCTCTTGTTGGTAAAATGTTCTTTTGGAATGTATACACCTTAGCCTTGTTCATTTAAATACTGATTTCTCTCTCCTTCTCTCTGGTTTCAATCCAGGCATTGCATTGTTATACTTATTCTAAGCATTATCTGTCTCTACTTTGTGTAAACATGCCAAAATAAAACAACCAGCCACAATATTGAACAATGGAGAGGAAGGAGTAGGAGAGAGAGGAGTAGGAGCTGGGAGAGGAGAGAAGCTGGGAGAGCAGAAGCTGGAGGAGAGGTTTTGGAAACAGGTGGAGAGATGGACCAGACCTAAGATAGCACTAAAAGCAAGTAAAATGGGCAAAATCTGAATAGTAAGAAACTACGTGGGTTTAGAGGTTTAGGATGGAATAACTATTGCCCATTGTGATCTAGGTTAATTAAATAAATCTCATTCTCTGTGTGGTGATTTGGGTATGCAGCTGGTTTAGGATTAACCACAGCTTTACTAAAAGATAAACCAATAGTAAATATTAATAGTAAATGCAACAAATGGCGTCCAACTAATCTAAGTATCTACACCCTTTAAATTATACTCTATCATAATTTGGTGGAAGGAATAAGCTCCCACTGATACAAACCAAATTTAAAACCTAAAAACTCGTAGGCCAATTACTGTCTCTTTAAGAGAGATTCTTTAACAGGCCCTGGAGCAAAAGGCAGTCTACTGTGGGCAGACCTGAGATTTAACATAACAAAACTGGCTGTCACTACAGTCTAACAGGATGGAAGAAACAATAAAACAGACTTCTTAGAGCTTGTCTGATAATCTCTTCTATGGTTTTAAAACAAAAATAAAGGAAAGTTTAGAAATTATGACTATGGTTACATTCATTATCCTCAATTTAACTTTAATCATTGGATTAGCTTTTTGTGTCTTCTCAAAGGCAAAGGCTTTAGAAAAGATACTGGAGCAACACAAAGAACAACTAGAACAATATAAAGAAAAAAATTAAAAGTTGGAAGTGAGGCATAAAACAAGAGATTCAAGAGATTATTGAACAAAACAAACAACAGAGAGATAGGTATGAAATATGGGTGCAGACCTTAAAAGAAGAGTTTAGAATACTAAGTAAAGAAAATACTCATGCAGAGCCAAAAGACAAAAATACAGAAAGTCAACCAAAGGTGTTTAGAAAACAAACGTTGGCTTATCCAGTCAGTATACAGCAAAGACCAGCAGATGATGATCATCCACTGAATTATCATGAAGCTGAATGGCACCCTGTGGAAGTGCTAGATCTGAGGAAATTTAAGGAAAGTGTCACTAGTTTTGTAAAGCATTCACCAATTGTAAAATAAATGCTGACTTCCTGTTCAATCAGCAGTAGAGTAATCCTAGAAGACTGGGAGGATATGGCAAAGGCAATATTAGAACCTGGGCCATATTTACAATGGTATTATGACAGAGAAAAGAGGCTAGAGAGATAGCGCAGAAAAATAGAGCCAGAGATGCTGGTGTTTCTAAGGAACAGCTGCTTGGTGATGGCCAGTATGCTGACACAGAGATACAAGTGGTATATATGAAGAAACCTTAGCATTATGTCGCCTAGTGTTCTACCCAGTTCATGAATCCCAAAAAACCAGCAATAAATAAACTTCATTGTAAATACATGGGGTTCTTTTTATTATAAATCGTTACAAGCTGCAACTTGGGCCCACACCCCTCACTGCGGAATTGATGAGAACCAAGAGCCCCATGCTCAGGTTAGCTGGGCGATTTAAAGAGTATAGTCCCTCCCAGCATGCGCAAGGCAGGGGCAATTCCTGCCTGGCAAGCATCTGTTGGTCAAAATGCTACATTTTGAATTGACTGGCTATAGGAAGGTCCCCAGACCATTAACGATCAGGTGTCCCTCCCTAGGGGGATGGGCCAGTTTCCTAGCAACTGTATCTCTAGTGGGTGGGGAAAGAATGCAGTAGGGAAGTTCTTCCCCTCAGGGCATTCCTGGACTTCTCCACCCAGCTAATTCAGGCCTTAAATATTAATAGCTGCTGATTTTTAATCTTTTGGTCTCTTATTAGCAGTGTTAAATGCCTGGGACAAGGTTGAGGAATCAGGATAAAGGCTTGAGCCATTCTCCCAGGTCATACATGGTTCAAGTGTAGAGCAGTCACAGATAAATGGGTTAATCCTTTACCAAAAAACGCCCAAGGGAGCATCTCATAGGCCCTAAAACAGGACAGGGATACTCCTCCACAAGAAAGTTAAATACCACTTCTCTGGGAGTAAACATTAAAAATTTAGCGAGGCCAGAGCAGGCTCTATAGATAAATCAAAAAACCAGGAAGAGAACAAAAAACAAATATATTGGCAAACCTCTATAAACGATCAAAGGCCAAAGTTAAAGGTAATTTTAAATAATATTGAAATTGAAGGCATGGTAGATACTGGGGCTGATGTCACAATTATCACTCCTAGAACCTGGTCCCCAAATTGGCCAATTCAAGAGGTGGATATTGATAGAATCCTACAGAAGACAGTTACATGGCGGGTTCACAAATCACACCACGGTACCCGTTCCACGTGGGAGGTTTATTAGGGAAGAGGGAGGGGTCACAGAGACCATCTCTGGACAAGGCCAGAGAGAAAGAGAGAGAGAGGAGGAGCTTTGAGTTCTCTTATAAGGCAACCCAGAGCATGTGCAGGTAGTTTCCAGTGGTCAGCGGGTGGTCTTCTAGGTAGCCTCATAGATGCCAGATAACCAGTTCATCAGTTTCTTAGGGCTAGAGATGCCTGCTTAAGGATCCCAAAATTCCTCTCTTTTTGTTTTGTTAAAAAGTGAGAAAACAGGAAACGACCTAGGAACCTGCCACAGAGAGCCTCTGAAAGCCTCTGCCATGCAGACTGTGAAAGCAGATACTGAGCCTGATGGCCAACTGACAGGCAGAGTGAATGGAATTTTATGTAAGTAGTGGGAAATAGTAAGAACTGGAGAGGACAGGAACTCCACAAGGAGAACAATAGAACAAGAAAATTTGAACACAGGGAACTTCCCAGAGACTCATACTCCAACCAAAGACTATTCATGGAGACAACCTAGAACCCTGAAAATGCAGCCACTTCTTATGAGAACTGATAGACTAAGATCAGAAAAAAGGAGAGGAGGATGTCCCCTATCAGTGGACTTGGGGAGGGGCATGCATGCAGAAAGGGCTGGGGGGAGGGTGGGACTGGGAGGGGAGGAGGGAGGGGCTTATGGGGGGATACAAAATGAATAAAGTGTAATTAATAAAAAATAAAATAAAAAAAGTGAGAAACTAGGAAGGGGTGGGGGGGAGGGCATAGGGGTGACCTTTGCTCTTCAAACTACTTCCTGCTGATTAGGAGCATTGTCATTCTCAGGGTATAGCTGGTCCCCACCATCAGAGTAGATTGGAGAGTCATTGTCATCTGGTTCTGTAGGCAGAGATTGATAATCCTGTAAGAGTAACTGATTAATGGTTTGGTTAGAGAGTTTTTGCATTTGTTGTTGGAGGAATGTAGAGAGAAAGTTATTTAAGCAGGGTGCAAAAAGCAAAAGCAGAAATACGAGCAGAAGTGGTGTGAGGAAGGGCAGGATTTATTTCCGTATGGGGTTTATGAAGGCCCAAGAGCTAGAGGCCTCAAGCTGTTCCCTCGTTTTGGTAAATCTTTCTGGAGTTGGTCGATTTTGTCTTTTACTATACCCGATTGGTTGACATAAAAACAGAATTTCTCCTGGAGGAAGATGCAAAGGAAACCTTCTTTAGCTGTGAGGAGATCCAATCCGCATCTGTTTTTAAGTACTACTGCTGCCAGTGAGTCAGTCTGTCCTTGGAGGGTTAGTATTGTCTGAGCCACTTGCTGATGATCCTGGATGAACTGGGAAGAAAGCTGGTAATACAAGGTTAGTAAAGTGTCTAGTCCTGCTGCCATGATTCCTGCAACAGCCAGGAGGGGCAGGATTTGAATTGCCCTCTTATCCTGCTGGGCAGCTATTGAGTCCATGACCGGGATTGGTAGGGGCTCCTTTTCGTTGGTCACCCCCAGCTCAGGGAAGAGGAGTACCAGAGCACAGTCTCCTGACCAACCAGCAGGCAGATGATGGTAGACCTGAATGCCACAAAGAATCAAGGTATTATGAACAGTAGGGCATTGTGGTTGAGAGGAGGTATCAAGGATTATAGTTTTATTACATTCTAAGGAAATTAGCATTCCTACAGAGTGTGTCCTGGATGCCTTGAAACATCTTGCTGCACCAAAGAGGGTGATATGAAAAAGCTAGGGGGTTGTGGCAACATCGGAGTCAGGGCAGTTAGTAAATGGTGAAGTAAGGTTACTTGACAGAGTCACCGCAGAAGCTGTCGGCAGTAATTCTGAGTCGGTCCCAGGAGGAACACACTGCCAGCAAGCTTTAAAATGGCCTGGCTGGGTCACATTCGGGAGCTTGTAGGCAGAGGTCAGAGTCTTTTACCTGTCGATATGATTGCCATTTGTCTATCCTCAGAGAAGCCTCCTTTAGAGTCGTGCATTGGCTGGATTCCATGTCTATCTGATTTGGTCCAGGCTAATTTTCATTCTGGGGCCAGCCGGAATGACAGGTTTGTGTTATTTAGGATAGGGGATGTTAGAGAGGTAATGACCTTAGAGGAGTGTTTAATTATCTTCTCTACTACTCCCATCCCCAGGGATTGGGTAATTGGGACAGATTTTCTCTGGATATGGATAGCACTTATTGGTAGATCAGGTGTGTAGCGGCAGTAGAGTTTTCCATGGACGCTTACTTCCCATCTGCGATCCCACAGGTCTTGGATGTATAAGAAGAGAGTCTTTGTGTAGGTGAAGAAGCTTCTTCTGTGCTGGTACATGGATTTGGCAGGACCATTATGGTCAGCCTCCATATCTGTCCAGCCATTTTTTTTTTTTACAATAATCCTTTGTTTGATCAAAGAGAAAGCAAAAAAAAAAAAAAAATTCTAACAAATAAAAGAGGAGGCATAGATATGGGGGTGATGGCTATTTCAATTAGCTCCTGGCAGCCTCCTATAGAGCAAGTCCCTAACCCTATTTGGAGAGGGTTTATTATCAATGATGGTTTCTTGAACCTTGAATCTCCATATATAGGGATTACCTTGGACAGAAATAGGCAAGAGGGAGAGGAGGAAAAATATGTATCCAACCCAGCAGGGTCAAACACAGCTCGTGTAGTGAGGCCTCATTTTTCTGGAACCAGAGAGGTCTTGGAACAAGGTGGAGAGATGGACTGGACCTAAGATATCACTAAAAGCAAGTATAATGGGCAAAATCTGAATGGTAGGAAACTATGCGGGCTTGAAGGTTTAGGATGGAGTAACTATTGCCCAGCATTGTGACCTAGGTCAATTAAACAAATCCTAGTCTCTGTGTGGTGATTTGGGTATACAGCTGGTTTAAGATTAACCACAGCTTTACTAAAAGATATATCAATAGTAAATATTAACGACCTAATACAACATCCTCTCTATGTTTGTTCATCAGGAACAAAAGCTTATAAACAATTTTAAATATATGATATGAAAATCTGTATGTTGACAGAAAGCTACACAGATACATGATAAATAGATGATTGATAAACATAGATACATAAACAAAAAGATACAACAGAAGATAGAGATGATAGATAGATAGATAGATAGATAGATAGATAGATAGATAGATAGATAGATGGATGATATGATATGATATGATATGATATGATATGATATGATATGATATGATATGATATGATATGATAGATGGATGACTGGTAAAGCTAGATAAGAAGATACTCTTGCCTTATCTTTTGTTTATGTCCTACGAAATATCAGCATCCATAACATATATCTACAGATCTGGATCTCTGACACTAAAACCTTCATAACTGTAAAAAGCAGATGCTTTTTTATTTACAGTGACCAATCTATTTTTTGATAGTGGCCATCATTGGCTATGACAGTTTAGAATAGTATAATTTGTAATAGTGATACTAGGTGACACCATTTCTCTACTATTATGATTTGTATGCTTTTAATTTATAAATATTGTTCATGCTTCAAAAATGAAAGTACCAAATTGCCAATGGGAAGAATAACATAATGACTTCCAAAGAAAATAGAGAAAACATCACCATAAATTTAAAGTAATCAACATAACACTGGTGTCTGAGAGATAAAAACACCAATGTCTACAAAACGTTATTTGGTTACCTGAAACTAAAGATTGCAAGAGAAGTCTGATTACAAGACTATGGAAAGCAGGAGCTTATCTGACTTGGAGACCATTTCCTCTGGATTCTGGTGCCATTTATTGGAAACTTTATAAATAGTGGCAGGAAACCACTAAAGTTTTATATCATTTCAGAGCAGTAGTTTGCTGCTCTCTTTGAAAGCAATTTGTAGTTTTATATAGAATAAGCAGAAAACGACACTTGCAAGCTTAAAGTTGATGAATTGTGTTACTAAATGGAGAGAAGAGATCATAAATACTGAGGCATAGAAAGTTACATTCCCAGATTAGGCGGAAAAAAATATCATGTTATACTTACTCTAAAGAGTGCAAAAAAATAGCTGCAAATGTTATGATGAATATCAAGCACTGAGAAAAAGCAATCTGAGCTGTTGGCAAGCCCTTCATCAGACACATGTTGTGCATCACCCAATTACTATCGTAGTTTTCTGACTGGCAAGTTTTTGAGTTACACTTGTACAAAACCAATTATGTACAGTGTAGAAATCAGCCCTTGGTATACATATAGAAAAGATATGTGGCCACCAGATTTTGATCCATTCATCACTGAACTGTCATCCTCTAGGAAAAGCAGTTGATTTAGGTAATTATCTTGTGAGCTGTAATGTAGTTACTGGCTGGGAGAAAAATGCTTTCTCAGTTCAGAATCAGTGCAGTTATTGTTTCCTGGAGAGCAAATAAGAATTAATGCATATAATTATATTATATTTTACTTACAGAGGGTAAGATGTTGGTCAAAATATATTGACATGTAATTTTAATTGTTTTATCAAGTTAAACATATTTTGTCTTGGTTTTTAATTTATTTAATATTGTTTGTAATTTATTCAGTGTTAGTTTTGTGATATTTTAGTTAGTTAGGTACTTGGTGCTTACAAAAAACATAAAGAATAGTATTCCAATGTCAACGTGTTGTTTCATGAACTTAAAGTATTGATGTGCAGAATTTTTTTTTAAAACCTCACTGATACTCTTATTGAAGTAATATGTGGGAAACTTAGGGGCAGTGAGAAATTAATGGCTGTATGTAATTTCTAATATATTAGTAATATTAAATATTTTGGCAAAGCAATTATGTAAGTATACAATTACTTATGAAAGTATATGCACAAATGTAATTTAAGGAATATTCATGCATATAATACATATGTTTATTTTATTTACATAATATGCATACATTTTGTAGAACATATATTATAATGTATACAGCATATGTATAAATTCTGTAGAATATATAGAAAGAGATTGGCTAATGTACATAGGAAATAAAACTTTATCATACTCTTCTATTTTCTTATGAAAGAGTTTCCCTGGCTGAGAGACAGTGGAGGGCACAGCACGTGGAGGGCAGGGAAACTGGAGAATTTCTGGGGTTGATGGCCTCCAGTCTAGTTGAGAGAAGCGCAGTGACTTGAAAACCAGAGGGGATAGTGATAGAGAGGGATGGAGAAGGAAACCCAGCATGCTCCTCTGGCCTATAGGTAGGTACACCAGCATATACTAGAGTATTCATTACACATATACATTACTCATATATACATATCACACACACACACACACACACACTCAGAGAGAGCTATAAATAAAATCTCTTTTCTGTCTCCTCATATCATCTATAAAATGTGTTCTGTACAGCTGTATAGTTCACAGTGCTTTAAAATGACTAGCAATGCTTTGAAATGATTAGGACAGTTCTATCAAAATGTTTCAGAAGTCTCCCCAAAATAAAACTGAAATATTGTAGCAAAGCAGGTAAGACCTTTTATGATCTGCAGCCTCATTATACTTCCAGAGAAAACGCCTCTGTTCATACCATGGTACTGTCCATGTCTCACTTCTCTGGTTTCCACTGTTCTCTTTGTCTAGGAGACTCCTTCCTAACTCTCTGCTTGAAAAGTATGCAGTCTCAGGTTGAGTCTCAGTTTAGGGGGAAAGAGAGCCAACACCTGATACTAACAATGACACTCTGCTATGCTTGCAGATGAGAGCCTAACACAATTGTCTTCCGAGAGGCTCCACCCAGCACAGGATTGAAATTCATAGCCAAAGACTAGGCTGAGCACAGGGAGCCTTGTGAAAGAGTTTGTGGAAGGACAGAAGGTCCCAGAGAGGATGGGAGCTTCAGAAGAATACCAACAGGGCCAACAGTGGATCCTGTTGGCCCAGTGGATCCTGACAAGACCAAAGGTCCAACGAAGGACCATACATGGATTGAATCTAGCCCCACTACACATATGTACCCCATGGGCAACTTAGTCTTCTTGTGGGTCTCCTAGCAATGAAAGCAGGGGCTATTTCTGACATGGACTCTGTTGCATGCTTTTTGATCGCTTTCCCCTGGTGGGGCTGCCTTGCCATGTCACACGTGAAAGAGGATATGCTCAGTTCTGATGCAACTTGAAACACTGGGGTGGGATAGTGGGGGCCCACTTTTTCTGAGGGGTAGGAGGAGGGGGAGAGGGAGGAAAGATGGGATGTGAGGGCGAGGAGTATGGAAATGTAAAGTAAACAACTAAATAAATAAAGTTAAAAGTCAAAGAAAAAAGATTCTGAAAAGTAAGTAGATTTATATGACATAGCCACATTAATAAAAGAGAATCTTTAAAAAACAAATTTTGTAATACTTAGGAATGAATCTAAAGTTGGATTTTATATTAACAAGGTTCCTGAGCAGGAAGCAGCACACGTACTCTGTGAAGAAATGGTGCTGCGGAGTGAGCTCACATTTTCACTATGACTACCTGATAAGATAGCCCTGTTCCTCCAACTGTGAAATGAACTGAATGGCAATCATCAACAACTTTTTTTAGGCTTTTTTTTCTTTTTTTAATTATTACTATATTTTTACACTTTATTCACTTTGTATCCCCCCATAAGCCCCTCTCTCCTCCCCTCGAGATCCCACTCTCCCTCCCCCTTCTTCATGCATGCTCCTCCCCAAGTCCACTGATAGGGGAGGTCCTCCTCTCCTTCCTTCTGACCTTAGTCTATCAGATCTCATCAGGACTGGCTGCATTGTCATCTTCTGTGGCCTGGTAAGGCTGCTCTCCCCTCAGGGGGAGGTGATTAAAGAGCAGGCCTATCAGACTGTGTCAGAGGCAGTCACTCTTCCCATTACTATGTAACCCACTTAAACACTAAACTGCCATGGATTACATCTGTGCAAGGGTTCTAGGTTATCCGCATGCCTGGTACTTGGTTGGAGTATGTGTCTCTGGGAAGATCCCTGTGTTCAAATCTTCTAGTTCTGTTGCTCTCCTTGTGGGGTTCTTGTCCTCTCCATAACCTACTATTTTCCATTCCTTACATAAGATTCCATGCAATCTGCCCAACAGTTGGCCATAAAGTCTCAGCATCTGCTTTGATAGTCTGCAGAGGAGAGCCTTTCAGAGGCCCTCTGTGGCAGCTTCCTAAGTTGTTTCCTGCTTTCTTCTTCTTCTGATGTCCATCCTCTTTGCCTTTAGGGATGGGGATTGAGCATGTTAGTCAGGGTCCTCTCTCTTGATTAGTTTCTTTAGCTGGACAGATTTTAGCTTTATCCTATAAATCTATATGAGTGAGTATATACCATGTGTGTCTTTCTGCTTCTGGGACAGTTCACTCAGGATGATCCTTTCCAGGTCCCACCATTTAGCTGCAAATTGCATGATTTCCTTATTTTTCATTGCGGAGTAATACTCCATTGTGTAGATGTACCACAATTTCTGCATCCACTCCTCAGTTGAGGGGCATATGGGCTGTTTCCAGCTTCTGGCTACTACAAATAAGGCTGATACAAACATGGTTGAGCAAATGTCCTTATTATGTACTTGAGCCTCTTTTGGATATATGCCTAGGAGTGGTATGGCTGGATCATGAGGAAGCGCTACTCCTAGTTGTCTGAGAAAGTGCCAAATTGATTTCAAGAGTGGATGTATAAGTTTATGTTTCCACCAACAGTGGAGGAGGGTTCCCCTTTCTCCACAACCTCTCCAACACGTATTGTCACTTGAGTTTTTCATCTTGGCCATTCTGATGGGTGTAAGGTGAAATTTCAGGGTTGTTTTGATATGCATTTCCTAATGGCTAATGAGGTTGAGCATTTCTCTGCCATTCGATATTCCTCTACAGAGAATTCTATGTTTAGCTCTTTTCCCCATTTTTTAAGTGGATCACTTAGTTTGCTGCTTTTCAGCTTTTTTAGTTCTTTATATATGCTGGATACTAGCCCTCTGTCAGATAAAGGGTTGGTGAAGATTCTTTCCCAATCTGTAGGCAGTCTCTTTGTTTTGATGACTGTGTCCTTTGATTTACAGAAGCTTTTCAGTTTCATGATGTCCCATTTATTGATTGTTGATCTTAGAGCCTGTGCTGTTGGTGTTCTGTTCAGGAAGTTGTCTCCTGTTCCAATGAGTTCTAGGGTATTCCCCACGTTTTTTTCTAGCCAATTTAATGTGTCTGGTTTTATGTTGAGGTCTTTGATCCACTTGGACTTCTGTTTTGTGCAGGATGATAAGTATGGATCTATTTTCATTTTTCTACATGTAGATATCCAGTTGGACCAGCACCATTTGTTGAAAATGTTCCCTTTTTTCCACTGTATGGTTTTGGCATCTTTGTCAAAAACCAGGTGACCATAAGTATGTGGGTTTATTTCTGGGTCTTCTGTTTGGTTCCATTGATCCACCATTCTGTTTCTATGCCAGTACCATGAAGTTTTTATAACTGTTGCTCTGTAGTACAGCTTAAGATCAGGGATGGAGATACCTCCAGAAGAAATTTATTGTAGAGGATTATTTTAGCAATTCTCGGTTTCTTGTTATTCCATATGAAGTTGAGAATTTTTCTTTCCAGGTCTATAAAAAATTGTGTTGGCAATTTGATGGGAATTGCATTAAATCTGTAGATTGCTTTTGGTAAGATGGCCATTTTTACTATGTTAATCCTGCCAAGCCATGAGCATGGGAGATCTTTCGATCTTCTCATATCTTATTCTAATTCTTTCTTCAGAGACTTGAAATTTTTTTCTTAAAAGTCTTTGACTTGCTGGTTAGGGTTACACCAAGGTACTTTATGTCATTTGTGGCTATTGTGAAGGATGTTGTTTCCCTAATTTCTTTCTCAGC
>REGO01000656.1:402648-423874 GCA_010120015.1 Rhombomys opimus | reverse complement strand
GCTTTTACGCTGACCTCTACCCATTGGGCTGTTTTAGGTGTTGGCTGTTAGTTTCTGTGCTTCCTGGAGTCCTGAGGTAGGGAGAATCCCCTTGGTCAGAAGCTAATTTTTCTTGAAGTAGGCCTCCTCTGTTTTTTGTATATGGTCACTGTATGGCCAGTGTTTCTCAGGAATTGCCACTGCTCACCTCAGGTGTATAAACCTGAGTAGTAGCTGTGGTCTTTGTTAGTTAGGGGGGCTCTCATCTCACCCATAGAAGTTCTCAAGACAGTTGCCCCACTTCTGGGTTTCTTGTTCTTAATTTAGTGAGCTGTTGTTCTTGTTGTTATTGTTGTTACACTGTTTCCCAGGTACAGCCCTCTTGAAGATCCTGATGATTCCCTAGCTGTGGGTTTTTTTCCCAAGAGGGAAACTCAGTCTGGTATCCTGGGGCACACAGTTCTGTTCGGGAAGGTGAGAGGAGCACCCAGCCAGTCTCTGGGCCAGGGCCTGAGTGGTCTGCTCTGGGCCTGGAGAATGTGAGTCTAGGTTGAGTTGGCACCTGGGGGCACCGCTCTTGTCTGGATGCTGTGCACTCCTCTCTAGGCTGGCAGCTGAGGGCTCCTGTCTGGTCAGGAGGCTAGGCACCTCACTCTGGGCCGGAAGCTGTGTGTCTCTGTCTGGGATGGCGGCTGCGGGCACTGCTTTGGTCCAGAGGCTCTACACTCTGATCTGGGCTGGCAGTGTGTGTCTCCTTCTGGGCCAGATTGGGGACTGCTATTCTGTCTGGGATGGTGAGTAGAACCCGCAGACACAGACACGTTTGGCTCTGTCTTTCTAGCCTTTGGGAATCTGGGCGTCTGCCTAAACTGGGAAATTTTCCAGAGACCTTTTTGTGGTGGGGGTGTTTTCTGAGTGCTCTGAGATCAGACCAGCCGATTCCCTCACTGTGGGTTTGCACCCGACAGTGAAACTCAGTCTCTGGTGCCCTGGGGCCCACAGATCTATCTGAGGCAGGGAATCAGGTGTGCAAGCAGGGCTCTGTGCCGGAGCCTGGGTCCCTGGCTCTGACTCTGGGCTGGCTCTTGGGGTGCCCGCGGAACCCAAGTCTTTTCCGGAGGATGTGTGGGTGACCTAAGGTTGGTCCCAATTGTTTCCTGCAGCGTGGGGTTATCTCTAGACTGGAGATTCCAGTCTCTGATGTTGTGGTGAGCACAACATCAGTCTTGGACCATGACCAGAGCACATTGGCATGTGGCTCTGGGCTGGAGAACAAGCATCTGGTGGAACCGGGATCTCTTCTGTGGTTTAGCCGGATGAGTTAAAAGCTGATTGATACCCCACCATGGCGTATCCTCTCACCTGGGAAACACAATAGCTTGTGTTTTATGGCTGCGAGTTCTGATTGCTGGTCACTGTGCCGATCCTGCTGTGCTGCTGGTCAGAATGAGAGTCCTCCCGGCACCACCATCTTGCCCCGCCCAAATAATCAACAACTTTATGAGGGGAGTTAAAGACTTCTCCAACAGAGATCAGGGACATAAGGCACATACCCGAACATAGTAAAGGCAATATACAGCAAGCCTATAGCCAATATCAAACTCAATGGAGAGAAACTTAAATCAATCCCACTGAAATAAGGGACAAGGCAAGACTGCCCACTCTCTCCATATCTCTTTAACATATTGCTGGAAGTCCTTGCTAGAGCAATAAGACAGTTGAAGGAGATCAAGGGGATACAGATTGGAAAAGAAGAATTCAAATTATCACTATTTGCAGATGATATGATAGTATATGTGAGCAACCCCAAAAATGCTACCAGGGAACTCCTACAGCTGATTAACACCTTCAGCAAAGTGGCTGGATACAAAATTAACTCAAAAAAATCAGTAGCCCTCCTGTATATAAAAGACAAAAGGGCTGAGAAAGAAATTAGGAAAACAACACCCTTCACAATAGCTACAAGGACATAAATTACTTTGGTGTGAACCTAACCAAGCAAGTCAAAGACTTGTATGAAAAAAATTTCCAGTCTCTGAAGAAAGAATTAGAAGAAGATATCAGAAGATGGAAAGCTCTCCCATGCTCATGGCTTGGCAGGATTAACATAGTAAAAATGGCCATCTTACCAAAATCAATTTACAGATTCAATGCTTTTCCAATCAAATCACCAACACAATTCTTTACAGACCTTGAAAGAAAAATTCTCACCTTCATTTGGAACAACAAGAAACAAGAATTGCTAAAACAATTCTCTACAATAAAAGATCTTCAGGAGGTATCTCCATCCCTGATCTCAAGCTGTACTATAGAGCAACAATACTAAAAACTGCATGGTACTGGCATAGAAACAGACTGGTGGTTCAATGGAATCTAATAGAAAACCCTGACATATATCCACAAAGTTATGGACACCTGATTTTTGACAAAGATGCCAAATCCATTTAATGAAAAAAAGACAGCATCTTCAACAAATGGTGCTGGTCTAACTGGAAGACTACATGTAGAAAAATGCAAATAGATCCATACTTATCACTCTGCACAAAACTAAAGTCCAAGTGGATCAAAGACCTCAACATAAAACCAGACACATTAAACTGCTTAGAGGAAAAAGTGGGGAAGAGCCTTAAACTCACTGGTACATTAGACAACTTCCTGACCAGAAGTTCAGGGGGAACCCACAGGGGGATTACAAAGTTAATAAAGTGAAATTAATAAAGAATTTTTAAAAAAAGTTAAAAAAAAGACCCTCCAACAGATGCAAATCAGGTATGACACTGTGCCATAAACCTGTGGCTACCTTGGTCACAGGTTTTAAAGGAGACCTAATAGTATTATTTTGCTAATGGTCTTAGCACAGGCTCTAAGAGCAACAATCAATAAATGGGACCTCATGAAAATGAAAAGCTCTGTAAAGCAAAGGACACTGTCGTCAGAACAAAACAACTGCCTACAGATTGGGAAAGGATCTTCACCAACCCTATATCTGACAGACAACTAATATCCAGTATATACAAAGAACACAAGAAGTTAACGAGCAACAAATCAAGTAATCCAATTGAAAAATAGAGTACAGAGCTAAACAGAGAATTCTCAATAGAGGAATATCGAATGGCAGAGAAACATTTAAAGATATGTTCAAATCCTTAGTCATAAGGGAAATGCAAATCAAAACGACCCTAAGATTTCACCTTACACCCATCAGAATGGCTAAGATCAAAACCCCAAGTGACAACACATGATGGAGAGGTTGTAGAGAAAGGGGAACCCTCCTCCACTGCTGGTGGGGATGTAAACTTGTACAACCACTCTGGAAAACAATCTGGCATTTCCTCAGACAACTAGGAATAGCGCTCCCTCAAGATCCAGCCATACCACACTCCTAGGCATATACCCAAAAGAGGCTCACGTACACAATAAGGACATTTGCTCCACCATGTTTGTAGCAGCCTTATTTGTAATAGCCAGAATCTAGAAACAGACCAGATGTCCCTCAGTTGAGGAATGAATGCAGAAATTGTGGTACATCTACACAATGGAATATTACTCAGCAATAAAAAACAAGGAAATTATCAAATTTGCAGGTAAATGGTTGGATCTGGAAAAGATCATCCTGTGTGAGTTATCCCATAAGCAGAAAGACACACACAGCATATACTCACTCATATAGACATATAATATAGGATAAACCTACTAAAATCTGTATACCTAAAGAAACTAATCAACAGCGAGTACTCTTGCTAAAATGCTCAATCCATATCCAGAAAGGTAAAGAGGATCGACATCAGAAGAAGGAGAAAAGCGAGAACAAGCCAGGAGCCTGACACAGAGGACCTGCAGACACTCAATGTAGATGATGAGACTTATGGCAAACTTTGGGCAGAGTGCAAGGAATCTTATGAAAGAAGTGGGAAACAGTAAGATCTGCAGAGGACAGGAACTCTACAAGGAGAGCAACAGAACCAAAAATTCTGAGCACAGAGTTCTTTCCTGAGACTGATTCTCCAACTAAGGACCATACATGGAGATAACCTAAGACCCCTGCACAGATGTAGCCCATGGTAGTTCAGTATCCAAGTGGATTCCATTATAATAGGGACAGGGACTGTCTCTGACATGAAGTGATTGGCCTGCTCTTTAGTTACCTCCCCCTGTGGGGGAAGCAGCATTACCAGGCCACAGAAGAAGACAATGCAACCACTCTTGATGAGACCTAATTGATTAGGACCAGAAGGAAGTAAAAGAAGACCTCCCCTATCAGTGGATTTGGGGAGAGTCATGCATGCAGAGGGTGGGGAAAGCGAGTGCTAGGGACAGGCGGAGGGAGGGACCCACAGGGGGAGTACAAAGTTAATAAAGTGTAATTAATAAAGAATTTTTAAAAAGTTAAAAAAAGACCCTCCAACAGATGCAAATCAGTTATGACACTGTGCCATAAATCTGTGGCTACCTTGGTCACAGGTTTTAAAGGAGACTTAATACTATTATTTTGCTATTGGCCTTAGTATCAGATTTCCTATTATGGTCATATTTATTCAAATATATTGGTGTATCTCTCAGTACTAATAGGAAAACATATTTTTGTAACTGATGGGAATTAACACAGATAATAACAACTGGACAACATGCATAGAATGAAACGTGTTGACAAATCTACTCTAAATGGTATACTTTGTATATTTATCTATATACATATATATATATGTCTATATATACATATATATACGTGTATATATCAAATCAACTCTAAATCGTATACATTATATATATATGTCTATATACGTATATATATGTGTATATATATATATACATATACGAACATATATACATTTCTGAATGAAAATCAGTGCAATGGTTCAATACTTGAAGCATACAGATAGAGTAAAAAGTTCACAATACTATAACAAAAATGTTCAATGAGTGTACATACTCTCTCCATTTAGTTATTATTATTATGTGCCTTTAATAAAGAAAAAAAGTGTAGGATAAAAATGGCCTGCCAGAAGTAGAGGACACATCAGTTGGGACCAGAAGCAGATAGACATGGAACTTCCTCAGAGTTCCACAAGACATATTTTTTTAATTTTTATTTATTATGTATATAGTGTTCTGTGTGCATATAGCCCAGCAGGCCAGAAGAGCATTATAGATTAGATCTATTATAGATATCATTATAGATTAGATCTATAACGAGGTTAGTTGCTGGGAATTGTACTCAGGACCTTTGAAAGAACAGACAGTGCTCTTAACCTCTGAGCCATCTTTTCTAGAACCCCTCCTCAGATGTAGCCCATGGTACCTCGGTATCCAAGTGGGTACCCTAGTAAGGGGACCAAGGACTATTTCTGACACGAACTCAATGGCTGGCTCTTTGGCCTCCTTCTTCTCCCGGAGGGAGGAACAGCCCTGCTAGGCCATAGAGGAGAACTTTGCAGCCAGTCCTGAAGATACTTGATAAAACAGGGTCAGATGAAAGTGGAGGAGGTCCTCCCCCAACAGTGGACTAGGAGAGGGGCAAGGAAAAGATGAGGGAGGGAGGGTGGGATTGGAAGGTAATGAAGGAGGGGGATATAGCAGGGATACAAATTTAATAAACTGTAACTAATATTAAAAAATAAATTAAAAAAATACATCCTTTATATATAAAAGCATAAAAACAAACAAACAACAACAACAACAAAAAACGAACTCCACAAGAAGGAGGGGCTTCTTGTTGTAAGCTGAAAACAATTTCAGCAAAATTGTTAAGTATCAGTGGAAGATGTGAACTATCATTCAATTATTTCTTTTGAAACATAGCATTCCTGTAGTTATTTTCTAAGCCCACTATTAGTTGGCTATGCAGAGGATAGGTACCTATTTCAAATCATTGATCCCTCAATGGGATGGATCATTGGCATCCCGTGCATACTGTGTTTTAGAAATATTAGAAAATACTAACATTCTGGAGCATAGTGATAGTGAACACGACAAGATCAGATAAGAAAATTGCTATTCAGGGAGAGTAAGCTGTTGCTAAAGTTATTGGGCAGCAAAGAAAGAGTTTTTGAGACAGATGACTTCCTGAGAAAAAGTGAAGAGTTCTTGATTATTTTCTAAGCCTTCCATTTGAAAAAAAAATTATATTTCACTTTGCTATGATGACAATAAATCACTGTAGGCAGTTGAAACCATTGTAACTTAAGAATCATGCTGTGGATGGTCTATAAAATAAGATAGCATGTATCAAAAACACTTAAGAAAAAGTTGCTAAATTTTCATATATGCATAGAAATACCTATGAAAGACAGATAATTTTATCCTGAAACTTATATTAGCTAATTTGATTGCAGTTGCTTTAATTTGAGTTTTAGCTTTGTTTATTCATAGCTTGTATTATGCTTCTCCTTATCCTTTGTGAGTGAAAACTAAGCCATTGAGAGAAATTCATTTCATTTGATAACAGGTATAATAAAATTTGTTTCCTTTTTTGTGTATTTTCTGTTAATGCAAAAGTCTACAGATAGAGGGAAACAATTGTCAGATCTCTAATTTTCTTAAGTTAACCACTCTATTTTTCTAATCAGTTGGTACTAAACACCAATAAATTATTCCTAAGAACTACATATCAGATTTTACTGAACCAAAAAGAGTGTTACCTACTTGATACACAGACAACCTATGTGTGTGTGTGCGTGTACATGTGCGTGTGTGCATGCACGTGTGTTTGTATAGATATATGTGTATTTATTGGAGTATTTTAATGATTATTGTCTTATATCTGAAAGAAAAAGCCAAGAACCTAATCAGTAGTTTATTAGTCCATCTGATATTTAATAGTTAAAAGGCTAAAAGTCTGGAGGATTTCTGAAGAGTCACAGGTCTTTGTTGTGGGGTCTACTTAAAAACAGCATAACTAAGACACCAGCTCAATATACATGACAAAATTTCAGGTAATGGAGCCACTACTGATTGATCAGGGCCAAGGAACAGACTTGGGACCTGAACTGCAACCGTAAAGGGATATTGTGCAGGATATGTAAAGGATGAAACCATATAGCACAGGTTATATAAGGTTGGCTGTAGCATTGTCCAATAATATTATGACATAAGGTGTTGAGCAACGGAGTTTCCATCCACCAGAATAAGAGTCAGTTCCTGGACCTGGGAACATGAACTTAATTTGACCCTGCCATCAAGATGGTGAAACTGTTTTTATATGTTTAGACAAGAGAAGCTGTTCAGTTGTTGGGAAGTCTGAGCTCCCTTATAGCCTGGGACCTTACAGTTTTTCCCTGTGCTTAAATGGAATCTGAAAACAAAATGATAGTACTTAGAATAAGTTTACTTGGCTTGTTCCCAACAGTGTTCACTCCATGTTGGAAGCATTCAGAAACCAGTTTCAGCATGATGGATTAAATTACTGGCAGCAATAGAGCTGAAAAACTTCTAGGAACAATAAAGTCCAAGTGAGTAAAACTGAAATAGTTTCCTTCTTCATGTTCTTCCAAATGTAACTGTCACCAAATTTTCCTGCATTTGAAGTGGGTTTCACATCAAACATATGAGAGTGCCAGAATCCTTATGGAAGAAGAGGGAGACAGAAAGACCTGGAGGAGACAGGAACTCTACAAGAAAAACAACCTAGCCAAAGTACCTGGGCCCAGGGAGTCCTGCAGAGACTGATACTCCAACCAAGGACCATGCATTGAGAGGACCTAGACTCTCTGTTTAAAGGAAGCCTGTAGGGCTGCTCAGTTTCCAAGTGGGTTTCCTAGTAAGTAGGACAGGGACTGTCTCTGACATGAATGTGACTGGCTATTTGACAACTTCTTGGGGGTGGGGGGATGTAGCCTTGCCAGGCCACAGAGGAAGAAGATACAGCCAGGCTTGATGAGACCTGATAAGCTAAGGTCAGATAAAGGTAGATGAGGTACACCCCTATTTTTGGACTAACTGGGTACATGGGAGAAGAAAGAGGGAAGATGGGGTTGGGAGGAGTTGAGGGAGAGGGCTGGAAGGGAGATACAAAGTGAATACATTGTAATAAATATACGAATCAAATTATTTTAATAATTCTGTCATAGGAGCACCTAGTTGCTTGATTTTCAGTTTGTCATTGAGACAACTGAGATCAGCCACAATATACCCACCTTCTTTCTAGGGATTTATCAACTCATTTCCCACATCTTTCCTTGGCAGATCATTTGTTTCCCTGGCACATCCTACAACCTGGGGTTTGCACTGCGGCTTTGGCATCTTCCTCAATGATTTACAAATGCGTTTGTTTCTCAATGAGTGTCCACAGAGTATTGAGACCTGTTACACATTGGATGGCTTCTCTGGCCTTTTTAAAAGTCTAGACTGAACCTGACCCGACCTTATAACTATTGTGTTCTGCAGGCATACACAATTAACAATGTGTGGACAAACAACTCTCCTGCCAACTCAAGCAGTAGCTGGAACCACTTGGGATATGCTTATAGCAAACTCTGGAAGTGTTAGAAGCTAAACACAAGAACATACTTCCCTGAGCTGTCATGTAATCACAGGGCAAAAAAGGTAGAGGTTCTAGTTTATAAAGCGTCTCTAAAATGAAATTTCAGCTTAATTCCTATAGTCTATGAAGGTCTGATCAATTATGAAATGTCTTCCAGGGCATTTCTTATTTTGATTTTAACTGCATGGCTGCTTTATAATGATGTAATGTCATTAGCAGCCACACCCTTCTTTCCTATAGCTTTTAACTTAATCCAGTTCTATCCAGTTTGCAAATTCTTATGTGCTTCATTTGCTCCCATTGACTCCTGGATGCCTCACTAAAGGCATCCAGCAATAACATCAAGATAGCCTGAACGCCAAGGCATCACATGATTCCTCTGCCAACTTAATAAGCACATGGATTTTAACATCAGCAATCCTTGAATTCTTAGGATAAAGAGAAACACTTTTTGAGAATGCTAAGAGGCAAATTCTCTGTGGAGTTCTATATCCGTTCTGAAGCCTGATGGCACAGTTGTTTCTGTTTGCTTTTCCTATAGCATGCTGCTTTTAAAATCTTGCCAGAATCACCAATTAAGCTCTGCTTCATCATTTAATCCTTACACTTCCAAATTCCTCTCACAAACCAGAATTAAAACACACACACACACACACACACACACATACACGCTACTTCCACCACCATCACCACCACCACCAGCAACAACAATGCTCAGCCGTGTTATATAAAAGACAGGCTCATTTATTTGGTGCCTAATTTCCATTGCTGTGATAAATACATGAAAGGAGCCTCTGCAGGTGGGTAGGACACTTTTTGGCTTGTGGTTTAAGAGGGATCAATGACCTCCTTCCACATGCTGGAGTATGGTTAGAGAGCATACCCTGAACAGGACAAAATTTCTCCTATGAATTCAGTCAAAATCTTTTCTCAGCATGCAACCTTTTAACTCCACTGAAACACTACCTACTTTTGTTCATATTTAGACTGTTCTTCATGTCTTTTATCAATGATGTCATTTTATATAAACAGATTATTGTCAAAATCAGTTTCTTAGTAGCTGTTCTTTTCTTTTATTCTAAGAAATAAATCAAATACAATAAAGAACTATTTTCAGAGTTTGTTGATATTCTGAGGTTGGACTATTTTCTTTTTTGTACATTGTTTCTGAAAATCACATTTTCTTAAAGTTGTGGTTACAGAAAGAATATCATTCAGACATTGGATTATCATAGAAACTCCAAAATCAGCTCAACAAGGCAGCCAGTAGTCTATGCTCACTGACATTGGTGAGGACCACAAACATTGTCAATCTGGACACTGTAGGTCTATAAGGAACATAATCTTTCCACAGTACAGCTGCTTTGTTCAAGAAGAATAGAAATAAAAGTTGTCATTAAAAGTTGTTTCCAGTTTGGACTTAAAAATTGATTTAAACATTTACAATGCTCTGGGAAGTTCAAATGTCAGTGGAGAGTAAACCCAACTGTTGATTAAAAATAATAAAATCAGAGTGAAGAGCATGCTTTTGGACACTTTTGAGTGGAAGATGTAATAGCAGTAATACATAACAAGAATCCAAAATTATGTTGCAGCAATTACTACTCACATTCCAAATAAACACTTACTTCATTTTCAAGATTCCTAAATTGTATTCTTTTTTAAAATTTTTTATTAATTACACTTTATTCATTTTGTATCCCCCCATAGGCCCCTCCCTCCTCGCCTCCCAATCCCACCCTCCCTCCTCTTTCTGCATGCATGCCACTCCCCAAGTCCACTGATTGGGGAGGTTCTCCTCTTCTTTCTGATCTTAGTCTATCAGTTCACATCAAAAGTGGCTGCATTGTCCTCTACTGTAGCCTGGTAAGGCTGCTCCCCCCAGAGGGAGGTGATCAATGAACAGGCCAGTCAGATTATGTCAGAGGCAGTCCCTCTTCCCATTACTATATAACCCACTTGGACACTGAACTGCCATGGGCTACATCTGTGCAGGGGTTCTAGGTTATCTCTATGAATAGTCCTTGGAGTATGAGTTTCTGCGAAGTTCCCTGTGTTCAAATTTTCTTGTTCTGTTGCTCTCTTTGTGGAGTTCCTGTCCTCTCCAGCTCTTACTATTTCCCACTTCTTACATAAAATTCCATTCACTCTGCCCAACAGTTGCCCATCAGGCTCAGCATTTGCTTTGATATTCTGTAGGGCAGAGGCTTTCAGAGGCCCTCTGTGGTAGGTTCCTAGTTTGTTTCCTGTTTTCTTCTTCTGGATTTCAGTAGCCCTCTGTAGAAGGTTCCTAGGTTGTTTCCTGTTTTCTTCTTCTTCTGATGTCCATCCTCTTTGCCTTAGAACTATAAAAACATGTAGTTTAGAAACTAGACAACTATACCAGATCCAATTACAGAGAAAACTTTACTTCCTTGTAAAAACTTGCAAAAGTAGAAATAAATGAATGAATAAGTAAGTAATGAGGGAATGATTGGGTGAATGATAAGAAAAAAGTAAAACTTTTCCTCTATTCTCTCTGAGGAATGGTCTTGTTGCTGCTACAAGGCCATGAATCTCAAAATTGCTTTCAGTATTAGACAGTGATCAGCTTTTTAAGCCTAAGCCAATGACACATCTATTGTATTCTAGCAGGTCTTTATGAGGCTGTCAGGAAATAGCAACTTAAACTCCAAAAAGGTTATTAAGCATGCATTCTGCTCTGAACCATGTTGTTCTGGAGCAAAAACAATATTCTTCTAAACCATTTGGGAAATCTCCAATTGTAAATTAGACATCACTTTAAAGTTCCATTGGACATGATCATATCTAGGAGGGCACATGGGCACTGTAAAATTTAAAAATTTAAAGTTTGAGATGATTAGGAAACTCCAAGTACCCTTGTGGTGTCTTTCAAAGTCTAATTGCTATTTAGATTTTAAATTGCTAATTTGATTTTAAATACAGTGAAGCATTATTTTCATGATAGATACCGGATTTAAAGGTTTCTTCTGTACTAACATTTTACCATAAGCACACTTGAGCAGAAAAAAAAGATTCTCCTACTTTGTCTACATGTCCTGTAGAATTTGCTAAACAATTGAACAATTCCAACTAATTTATTTCTCTGTGCCTGCATCTCTTATACTTTTTTTTTTAAATAAAGCTCTTGCTTTTAAAAATTTCTTTCAATCAGTTTGTAGATGTACAAATTCACTATGTTTTTCTTTTTTTTTATGTTAGTGCAGGTAATTGCTTTGCTAAATATGCTAGAGTTAGAGATCACATAATAGCAGCTCTCTAGCCTGGAGTTCTATATCCCTTTAACCTCTATTAAAATATCCCTGAGGTTATTTTTTCTAGTTCTCATTGCCTGGTCCCATCCTCAATGTCAAATACTTTAGATTTTTGTTGTTGTTGTTATAGCAATGCAGCAACAACTTCTAAATTAGCTTATTCACCTGTCTGGCCCTTGGTTGAAAGTTCAGCAAGGGCATCTTACTGAAGAATTCATGTGCAACATTGCAAGAAAGCATAGTTTCTCAGCACAGCTGTCTGGCATAAAGATAGAAGGAAGAAACCGTGGTAGTTAATTGTTATTCCTGAACTTACAGCTTGCATTATATTATACTGATGAAAATCCCTGTTGTGGCTGCTGCAGAGATTCATGATATTAGCAGGATAGCATGCACTAAACAGTATGACTATGATGGCAAACAACGTGAGGGGTGGCAGGTACAAGTGTGGTCACACTGAAGAAATATAATTTAGTGTGCATTTGATTTCAAATTGCCATACCTACGCCTACTGTTAAGTCTTAAGATTGAATAGTTCAAGCAGCCACAACACCCTGCTCATTTTCTAGTCTTTAGCTTCAGCAGTATGAACTTGTTCATTGTCTGAGAAAAGATATCCTATTCTTCCTGAATCACTAAAGTGAATATAAATGCTCTTAGCATATCTGATAACTTCTCACAATACATTTAAAAACATTTTTGTGAGCAAATGAGTCTAAAGAATACTTAGGCTGAAGAACTGAGCAGAATCTAGTGGCATGAGACCTATGATGAGAATTAAGAATTGAGTTTTGATTGAATAATATAGAGGTCATGAGTCCTTGTTCTCATGGAAATCCCTGTGTTAAACATACAGGATGGTCTCTTCAAGGAAAGAGATATATAAATGCTTCTGCCTGGAAATCTGGGAGTATATGTAGTTAATAGATTGCTGATCTATTTTATCTATGGGGCTAGACCACACCCAAATCCCCAGACCTTTATGTTTATCCCAGTCTCTTCTCCCATAGACCTCCATCTTGAGCAGTACTTCTCAGTAAGTAGAACAATCCTTACAGGAGAAGTCATGTGTAAGCTTTGGAGTTTGATGACCTCTACAATAACATTGACCATACCAGATTATCTCCAAATCTTAAAACTATAGAACCATTTGTATATAAGAAGTGATAGGTACTGAGCCAGAGTTTTGATACAGTCACGCCTTAAACTTTATTGTTATAATTGTCAGTTGAAAATTTTCCCAATGTTGTACTGTATTTAAATACATCTAAAGGTAACTGCCTGAAGTCAGACTCTAGGAGTTTGAACCATATCAGCTACTGTGCCTTGTTGAACCCTATATTTTTCTTGACTCATAAAACTATTACTCTATTTGACTCGGTGTTTCTAGAGAAACCCCCAAAGAATGAGGGAAAATAATAAATTCTTTTGAGAAGATGTTAAATATCCTTATGAGATAAAACATATTACATTATATCTTATGAACTTCATTGTTCTTTATTACATTGTCTCTTTCCCCTTTCCCTATATCTGAAAGAGAGCTAATATCCAGAATTTCTAAAGTACAAAAGAAGTTAAAAATCAACAAATCAAGTAATCAAATTAAGAAATGGGGTATGGAGCTAAACAGAGAATTTTCTGTAGAAAAATATAGAATGGCAGAGAAACACCTAAAGAGATGCTTAACATCCTTAACCATCAGAGACATGCAAATCAAAACAACCCTGAGATTTAACCTTACACCCCTCAGAATGGCAAAGGATAAAAACTCAAGTGACAACACATGCTGGAGAGGTTGTAAAAAATTTGGAATCCTCCTCCACTGCTGGTGGGAATGTAAACTGGTACAACCACTTTGGAAATCAATCTGGCACTTTCTCAGAAAATTAGGAATAGTGCTTCCTCAAGATACAGCTGTACCATTCCTAGGCATATATCCAAAAGAAATTCAAGTACACAACAAGGACATTTGCTCAACCATGTTTGTAGCAGCTTTATTTGTAATAGCCAGAACCTGGAAACAACCCAGATGACCATCAACGGAGGAATGGATACAGAAAGTGTGGTACTTCTACACAATGGAATACTACTTGGCAACTAAAAACAAGGAAATCATGAACTTTGCAGGCAAATGCTGTGATCTAGAAAAGATCATCCTGAGTGAGGTATCCCAGAAGCAGAAAGACACACATGCTATATATTCACTTATAAGTGGATACTAGACCTGTAAGATAGGACAAACATACTAAAATCTATACACATAAAGAAGCTAAACAAGAAGAGGTTCTAGGGTAAGATGATCAATTCTCACTTAAGAAGACATATGGGATGGACATTGGATGAAGGAGAAAACAAGAAACAGGACAGGAGACTACCATAGAGGGCCTCTGAAAGACTATGCCTAGCAGTGTATCAAAGCAGATACTGAGACTCATAACCAAACCTTCAGCAGAGTGCAGGGATCCTATGAAAGAAGAGGAGTTAGTAAGACCTGGAGATGACAGCAGCGCCACAAGGACCAAATATATCTGGGTATAGGGGTCTTTTCTGAGACTGATTCTATAATCATGGAGCATGAATGAATAAAGCCTAGAACCACTGCTCAGACTTAGCCCATGGCAGCTCAGCATCCAAGTGGGTTACATAGTAATGGGAAGAGGGACTGCCTCTGACATAATCTGACTGGGCTGTTCATTGATCACCTCCCCCTGGCGGGGAGCAGGGACTGTCTCTGACATGAACTCAGTGGCAGGCTCTTTGACCTCCCCTACACCCTACACCCTACACCCTACACCCGAGGGAGGAACGTCTTTGTTAGTCCCCAGAGGAGGTCATTGCAGCGAGTCCTGATGAGACCTTATAAGCTAGGGTCAGATAGAAGGGGAGGAGGACTTAGAGAGGGGCAGGGAAGAGATGAGGGATGAAGGGGGGGATTGGGAAGGAATAAAGGAGGGGGCTACAGCTGGGATACAAAGTAAATAACCTGTAATTAATAGAAAAATAAACATTATATAAAAAAATTATTTTAGGGGATTGAAAAGCTGGGTCTGCATTTGCCGCCCTTCTAGAGACTATCAAAGCCTCACAGTCTACTATAACTCCAACTTCAGGGATCCAATAACTTCTCCCAGTATCTGTTGGCATCCACACAGACACAGGAACATATATATTAATGAATAAATTATAAAATTAATTAAAATTTCTTCTTGGAATATCACTTAAATTTTATCAAGGAAACAAGGTAGAAATACTGTTTTATTGATATGATTATACTTAGGGCAACATTGTCTATCTTTTTAATTTTTCAGAGTTATTTCAAAATAAGTACTCTTTTTACATTCTTATTTTCATGGTGAAAGAATTTTGCTATCTCTTTAGATCACTGAATATATCAAAGCTAACATGGAGATTGAAGACAAAAATTAGTATTCCAGAACAAATTCTCATCTTTTTTTATGGGTAGAGAATGTTAGAAAGTAGTCATAATACACTAAATATTTTCATATTTAATACATGATGATTCAATTAATTATTAGTAAGGTGAAAATAGGAAGTGGTAAGTAGTGTTATGATCTTTATGAATTCTTCATTTGTTTTCTGTTTGAATCTAAAGTGTATTTTTTAAACAAAATAATTGTATAATTTCTGCCTGTATATATTTGCAAGACTGGTTGCAGAAACTCATTAATATAATCTATAACCCTGAAAATATAATAGTAAATTTTCAGTTTAAGCTGAAAACAGGTAGGAAATTTTTGAAGCAATTTTAGATTTATTTAGTTAGTTTTGAATCTGTGTGAAGTGTGTCATCTATTAAGTGTACATATAGGAAAATTTCTGAATCCCTACTCTAAAATAAATTGAAGCAGAAGAAACTCATTAAATACCAATGCTCAAATGAAAAATAAAAGAGCATCAGATAACATATGAGGAGATGGAGTCCATGGCAAGAAACATGGGGGTTGGTGTTCCCATAGTGGCAAGACACACATGAAATGCAATCACTATTTTTCTAAACATTCCCAGGACCATCCTGACCTCAGCACAGCTTTGAGGTTACAACTGTGAGGTTCAGTTACCTAATCTGTGCGTCTGTGTGTTCATGTGCCTGAATGTATGTGTGTGTGTGTGTACTCCTCATGAGAATGAAGAGACAAGAAGACCAGAAAAGGGCATTAGATATCCTGGAGCTGGAATTACAAGCAGGTGTAAGCTTCCTGACGTGTACTAAGAACCATCTCAAGTCCTCAGAAAGAAGGTTAAATGCTATTAATCTTGAAACCATCTCTTAAACCCTAAAATGGATATTTTTAAATCAGTGGAGAAATGTGCTATACCCATGAGTTAAGTGTTAAATGCCTTAATAGATCAAAAACAAATTTTACAGAATGTACAAATTTATACACCGATATTAAATTTCTACGGAAATGGAAGTGACCTAGAACAGCCAAAGCAATTTCAGAGATAAAGATCAAAGGAGAGTGATTTTTACTTGAATTAAAGACAGCATATGCTTATACTAACAGGGACTATGTAGAATTAGCAGAGGGATTGGTATACACATACATATATATATATATATATATATATATATATATATATATATATAAAGACAGATCAAACATTCATAATAAAATAGATTCAGTAATGTGCAGTAGAATTCACCAAGGGAAGAATCCTTGCAACAAATGATAAAAAGAAATTTATTTTCAGGAAGCAACCAATTTTCATGTCCACTTAGTCATACAAAAATCTCAAAGTATGTCACAACATAAAATATAAAATATAAAACTATAAATTTTGTAAAGAAACATGTGATCTTTTTTGAATTGCATCAAAACACAAATTTCACAAACATAAGAATACAGAACAACTTAAAATATTATACAACATTATTTGTCATCAACTGTAGTGAAGCAGTTATTTTCAGGAGCTCCCTAAAGCATAATATTAAGAAAATGAACATACACATCTACCAATACTCAGCTTCTAGTTCCTATAAAAAATTTTTTTCACTTCTAACATTAACTTTTAAGTTACAATTTCTTCTTGCTTACATTTCTGGGTAGTAAATTGAGTTTGTTTTTGTCTTTGTTTGTGTTTTTTTTTTTAATTTAATAGCTTTACAACCTGATACTAGGACCTTTCCCCTCTCCTCGTCCTGCCCTCACACCCCTTTCCTTCATTCCCACCTCAAGTCACAGCAGGAAGAATGGCATCCTCTTCCACTGAATTCAGACATGGCAGCCCAGTTAGGGGAAAGAGATCCAAGGGCAGGCAAGAGTTAGAGACAGCCACTAAAGCATTGGGAGGCTGAAATAATGACCGTGCTGCACATCTGTTACATATGTGTCAGGGGTCTAAGTCTGGCTCTTTGGTTGGTGGTTCAGTCTCTGAGCCTCCATGAGCCCAGGTTAGTTTACTCTGTAGTCTCCTTTGGTGTCTTTCACCCCTCCAAATCCAGCAATCCTTCCTTCCACTCTTCCACAAAACTCCCTGAGCTTGGTCTATTGTTTGGCTGTGGGTCTCTACATCTATTTCCATCAACTGCTGGATGAAACCTCTCAGAAGCCAGCTATGCTAGGCTCTTGTCTGCAAGTATAACAGACTGTCATTAATAGTGTCAGGCGTTAGCTCTCTCCCAGGGGGTGAGTCTCAAGTTGGTTTGCCTCTCACTCCCTGCTCCATCTTCATCCTTACATTTCTTTTAAGCAGGACAAAGTATCGGGGGAAGGTTTTGTGGGTGGGTTGGTGTCCCCCTCCCTCCACTGGAAGTCTCACCTGGCTACAGGAGGTAGCAACTTCAGAATCCATATCCACTGCAGATAGGAGTCTCAGTAGGGTCGCTCCTGTAGACTGCCAGGAGACTCCACTATCCCAGAGATGCTCCCCCAACTATTTCTATTCTCTCTCCCAGTCCTTCCACATCCCCTACTCTCCCCACACCTGATTCCCACCCCTGATGCCCTTCCCAACCCAGTGCCCACACAGCTGCCTCCCTCCATCTACTTCAGATGTATATTTTATTTCCTCTTTAAAGTGAAATTCAGGGATCCTCCCTTAGGCATTCCTTGGCTTCTGTAGATCTGTGAATTTTAACGTGATTATCCTGTACATTACTGTTAATGTCCACTTAAAAGTGCGTATATACCATGCATATATTTCTGGACTGGATTACCTCACTCAGGATTATCTTTTCAAATGCCATCTATTTGCCTGCAAATTGCATGATGTCTTTGTTTGTAATAGCTGACTAGCATTCCATTCTGTAAATGCACGACAATTTTTCTACCCATTCTTCAGTTGAGGGACATCTAGATTGTTTCCAGTTTCTGGTTATTATGAATAAAACTGCTATGAACATAGTTGAGCATGTGGTCTTGTGGTATGGTGGAGCTTCTTTTGGCTATATGTCCAGGAGCTTTGTAGCTGGCTCTTGAAGTAAGGCTATTCTCAACTTCCTGTGAAAATGTCAGATTGATTTCCAAAGTGGTTGTATAAGTTTGGACTGCGACCAGCAATGGAAGAGCATTCCCTTCTCCACATCCTCACCAAAACGTGCTGTCACAACCCAGATGTCCATCAACGGAAGAATGGGTACAGAAATTATGGTATTTCTACACAATGGAATACTACTCAGCAATCAAAAAGGAGGAAATCATGAAATTTGCAGGCAAATGGTGGGATCTAGAAAACATCATTCTGAGTGAAATATCCCAGAAGGAGAAAGACAAACACGGTATATACTCACTTATATAGACCTATAAGATATGATAAACATAATGAAATCTATACACCTAAAAAAGATAATCAAGAGAGCGGACATGGGGTAAGAGGATCAATCCTCGTTTAGAAAGACAGATGGAATGTGCATTGAACGCATGACAGGGGTCTACTGAGTGCATCTGAAAGCCTCTAACTAGCAGTGTTTTCAAAGCAAAGACTCATGACCAAACCCTTGGCAGAGCACAGGGAATCATAAGAAAGAAGGGGAGTTAGTCTGATGGGGAAAGGATAGGAGCTCCACAAGGACCAAATATATCTGGGCACAGGGTCTTTTCTGAAACTGACATTCAACCAAGGACCATGTATGGATATAACCTGGAACCTCTGCTCAGATGTAGCCTGTGGTAGCTCAGTAACCAATTGGTTTCCCAAAGTGAGGGGAACAAGGACTATTTCTAACAGGAACTCAATGAAGATACCTGATAAAACAGGATCAGATGAATGGGGGGAAGTCCCCCCCCATCAGTGGACTTGGAAAGGGGCACAGTAGTGATGAGGGAGGGAGGGAGGGACTGGGAGGGAATGAGGGTTCGGGGCATGGCTGGGATACAGAATTAATAAAATGTAACTGATAAAAATAAAAATAAAAATAAAAATAAATGAAAAAAAAGTTTTTGATGTTAGCCATTCTGACTGGTGTAATGTGAAATCTCAAGAGTTGTTTTGGTTTGCATTTCTCTGAGGACTAAGGATACTGAACATTTATTTAAGTGCTTCTTGGACATTACAGATTTCTCTGTTGAGAATTCTTGGTATAGTTCTGTACCCCACTTTTTTCCTCTCTTTTTATTTTTAACTGATTTTTATTTTTATTAATTACAGTTTATTCACTTTGTATCCCCCTGTAGCTCTCTCACTCCTTCCCTCCCAATCCCACTCTCTTGTCCCCTTCTCCACCCATGCCCTTTTCCCCAGTCCACTGATAGGGGAGGACTTCATCTCCTTCCTTCTGATACTAGTCTATCAGGTCTCATCAGGAGTGTCTGCATTGTCTGACATGAACTGATTGGCCTGCTCTTTGATCACCTCCCCCTGAAAGGGGAGCAGCCTTACAGACCACAGAGAAAGACAATGTACCCCACCTTTTAATTGAATTACCAGATTTGTTTTAAGTTCTTGAGTTCTTTATATATTAGCACTCTGTCAAACATAGGGTTAATTTTTTCCCACCCTGTAGTAATTGTTGATCTTAAAGCCTGAGCTGTTGGTGTTATGTTCAGGAAGTTTTCTCCTGCAGCAATGAGTTCAAGGCTATTTCTCACTTACTCTTCTAATAAGATTTGGTGTATCTGATTTTATGTTGAGGTCTTTGATCCACTTGGACTTTAGTTTGTGCTGGGTGGTATATATGGATCTAATTCTTCTACATGCAGACATCCAGTTAGACCAGCACCATTTGTTACAGATGCTTTCTTTTTCCCATTGTTTGGTTTTCTCAAAAATCAGGTGTCCATATGTGTGTGGGTTTATTTGGGGGGGGTGTCTTTGATTTGATTCCATTGATCAACCTGTTTTTATGCCAATACTGTCTGGGTTTTATTACTAATTTTCTATACAGTTTGAAATCAGAAATTATTTTATTGTGCTGAATTGTTTTATCCTGGTTCTTTTATTTTTCTATATGACTTTGAAGGTTGCTCTTTCATGCCCTCTCAAGAATTGTGTTGGAACATTGTTGGGAACTGCACTGACTCTGTAGATTGTTTTTGGTAAGATGGCCATTTTCACAATGTTAGTCCTATTGATCATGAACATGGTAGATCTTTCCATCTTCTAATATATTATCCAATTTCTTTTTTTCAAAGGCTTGAAGTTCTTGTCATACAGGTCTTTCACTTTCTTAGCTAGAGTTACTCCAAGATATTTTGTGTTACTTGTGGCTATTGTGAAGAGTGTTGTTTCTGTACTTTCTTTCTTTGCCCATTTATCATTGGTATAAAGGAGGGATACTATTTTTTTTTTTAATCCAGCCAGTCTTTTGAAGGTGTTAATCAGCTGTAGGAGTTCCCTGATAGAATCTTGTGGGTTAACTTAAGTATACTATCATCTTATCTGCAAAAACTGATATTTTGACTTCTTCCTTTCCAATTTGTTTTTTCCTTGATCTCCATTAGTTGCCTCACTGCTCTAGCTCAAATTTCCAGTACTATATTGAATATATAATGAGAGTCGGCAACCTTGTCTTCTCCCTGATTTTAGTGGGATTTCTTTGAGTTTCTCACTATTTAAATTGATATTGGCTTGCTGTATATTGCCTTTATCATGTTTAGATATGCACCTTACATCCCTGATCTCTTTAAGGCTTTAAACATGAAGGGGAGTTGGATTTTGTCAAAACTTTTCCAGCATATAATGAGATGACTATATGTTTTTTTTTCTTTAACTTTGTTGATATAGTTGATTATGTTTGATGGATTTTTGTTTGTTGAACCACCCCTGCTTCCCCTGGATGTAGCCAACTTGATCATGGTGGATGATATTTTGATGTGTTTCTGTAGTGTTATTGAATAGTTTTGCATCAACGTTCATAAGGATAATTTGTCTGAAGTTGTCATTCTTTGTTGGGTCTTTGTATGGTTTAGGGATCAGGATGACTGTGGCCTAATGAAATGAGTTTGGCAATGTTCATTCTGTTTCTATTTTGTGAATTAGTTTATGGAGTATTGGCATAAGCTCTCCTTTGATCTTTTTTTTTTTTTTTTTTTTT
>REGO01000656.1:345698-399448 GCA_010120015.1 Rhombomys opimus | reverse complement strand
GTTCCCTGTGTTCAAGTTTTCTTGTTCTGTTGTTCTCCTTGTGGAGTTCCTGTCCTCTCCAGCTCTTACTATTTCCCACTACTTACATAAAATTCCATTCACTCTGCCTGTCAGTTGGCCATCAGGCTCAGTATCTGCTTTCACAGTCTGCATGGCAGAGGCTTTCAGAGGCTCTCTGTGGCAGGTTCCTAGGTCATTTCCCGTTTTCTTCTTCTGGCTTTCAGAGGCCCTCTGTAGCAGGTTCCTAGGTTGTTTCCTGTTTTCTTCTTCTTTGGATGACCATCCTCTTTGCCTTTCAGGATGGGGATTGACCGTTTTAGGTAGGGTCCTCTCTCTTGCTTAGTTTCTTTAGATGTACAGATTTTAGTGGGTTTATTCTATGTTGTATGTTTATATGAGTGAGTATATACCATGTGTGTCTTTTTGCTTCTGGGACAACTCACTCAGGATGATCCTTTCCAGGTCCCACCATTTAGCTGCAAATTGCATGATTTCCTTATTTTTCATTGCTGAGTAATACTCCGTTGTATAGATGTACCACAATTTCTGCATCCATTTCTCAGTTGAGGGGCATCTGGACTTTTTCCAGCTTCTGGCTATTACAAATAAAGCTGCTATAAACATGGTTGACAAATATCCTTTTTGTGTACTTGAGCCTCTTTTGGGTATATGTCTAGGAGTGGTATGGCTGGATCTTGAGGAAACACTATTCCTAGTTGTCTGAGAAAGCACCAGATTGATTTCCAGAGTGGTTGTACAAGTTTACACTCCCATCAGAAGTGGAGAAGGGTTCCCCTTTCTCCACAACCTCTCCAGCATGTGTTGTCCCTTGAGTTTTTGATCTTGGCCATTCTGATGGGTGTAAGGTGAAACCTCAGGGTTATTTTGATTTGCATTTCCCTAATGGCTAATGAGGTTGAGCATTTCTTTAAGTGCTTCTCTGCCATTCGATATTCCTCTACAGAGAATTCTCTGTTTAGCTCTGTTCCCCATTTTTTAAGTGGATTACTTGGTTTGCTGCTTTTCAGATTCTTAATTCTTTATATATACTGGATATGAGTCCTTTGTCAGATAAGGGGTTGGTGAAAATTCTTTCCCAATCTGTAGGCAGTCTCTTTGTTTTGATGACGGTGTCCTTTGCTTTACAGAAGCTTTTCAGTTTCATGAGGTCCCATTTATTGATAGTTGCTCTTAGAGCCTGTGCTGTTGGTGTTCTGTTCAGGAAGTTTTCTCCTGTAACAATGAGTTCTAGGGTATTCCCCAATTTTTTTCAAGCCGATTCAATGTGTCTGGTTTTATGTTGAGGTCTTTGATGCACTTGGACTTCAGTTTTGTGCAGGGTGATAAGTATGGATCTATTTGCATTTTTCTACATGTAGACATCCAGTTGGACCAGCACCATTTGTTGAAGATACTATCTTTTTTCCATTGTATGGTTTTGGCATCTTTGTCAAAGATCAGGTGTCCATAAGTGTGTGGGTTTATTTCTGGGTCTTCTGTTCGGTTCCATTGATCCACCATTCTGTTTCTATGCCAGTACCATGCAGTTTTTATAACTGTTGCTCTATAGTACAGCTTGAGATCAGGGATGGAGATACCTCCAGAAGATCTTTTATTGTAGAGGATTGTTTTAGCAATTCTTGGTTTCTTGTTATTCCATATGAAGTTGAGAATTTTTCTTTCCAGGTCTGTAAGGAATTGTGTTGGCAATTTGATGGGAATTGCACTAAATCTGTAGATTGCTTTTGGTAAGATGGCCATTTTTACTATGTTAATCCTGCCAAGCCATGAGCATGGGAGATCTTTCCATCTTCTCATATCTTCTTCTAATTCTTTCTTCAGAGACTTGAAATTTTTTTCATACAAGTCTTTGACTTGCTTGGTTAGGGTTACACCAAGGTACTTTATGTCATCTGTGGCTATTGTGAAGGGTGTTGTTTCTCTAATTTCTTTCTCAGCCCTTTTGTCTTTTGTATACAGGAGTGCTACTGATTTTTTTGAGTTAATTTTGTATCTGGCCAATTTGCTGAAGGTGTTTATCAGCTGTAGGAGTTCCCTGGTAGAGTTTTGGGGTCACTCATGTATACTATCATATCATCTGCAAATAGTGATAATTTGACTTCTTCCTTTCCAATTTGTATCCCCTTGATCTCCTTCAACTGTCTTATTGCTCTAGCAAGGACTTCCAGAGCTATGTTGAAGAGATATGGGGAGAGTGGGCAGCCTTGTCTTGTCCCTGATTTCAGTGGGATTGCTTTAAGTTTCTCTCTGTTCAGTTTGATGTTGGCTATAGGCTTGCTGTATATGGCCTTTACTATGTTTAGATATGTGCCTTGTATCCCTGATCTCTCCAAGACTTTAAACATTAATGGATGTTTAATTTTGTCAAATGCTTTTTCAGCATCTAGGGAGATTATTATGTGGTCTTTTTCTTTCAGTTTGTTAATATGGTGGATCACATTGATGGATTTCCTTATATTGAACCACCCCTGCATACCTGGGATGAAGCCTACTTGGTCATAGTGGATAATATCTTTGATGTGTTCTTGTATTCGGTTTGCGAGTATTTTGTTAAGTATTTTTGCATCAATGTTCATAAGGAAGATTGGGCTGAAATTCTCTTTCTTTGTTGAGTCTTTGTGATGTTTAGGTACCAAGGTGACTGTGACTTCATAGAATGAGTTTGGTAATGTTCCTTCTGTTTCTATTTTGTGGAAATTGTGATCTTTTATGATTTTGTTGAAAATATTTTCTTGTCTTTAGAACCTGGAATCTTTCTTCCTCTATTCATATTATTCTCAGGTTATCTCTTTTCCTGTTGTCTTGGATTTCCTGGATGTTTTTTTTTTTGCCAGGAATTATTATTTTTTTCTTTTTTTAGATTTTCTTTAATGAGTACATGAATTTCTTCCATTGCATCTTCCACACCTGAGATCGTTTCTTCCATTTTTGTAGTCTGTTGATTATGCTTACCTTTGTAATTCCTATTTTCTTTAAGCTCTTCCTCTCAATGATTTCCTCCATTGTCTTTTTTTTTTATTTTTCCAGTTCTATCTTCAAATCTTAAACAGTTTTGTTGATTTTCTTCATCTGACTGTATTTACCTCCTTTTCCTTCAATTCCTTCACCTGTTTGTTGGAACATTCCTCTGTTTCTTTTATTTCTTTCAGTGATTTAACTATTTCCTTTCTGAAGGTGACAAACTATTTGGCTGCATCTTTCTTTAGGTAGGGATGACCATAATCTGTTTGACTTTATCTGCCTCTATTTCTTTATGCATTTTATTTTTTTCCTCCATATCCTCTCATAAGCATAGATGTAAGGTCATCTTCTTGAATTTCACTTATGTTAGGGTTTCAAGTGCTACTTGCCCTTAAATAACTGGGTTCTGGAGATGCAATATTGGTTTGGATTTTGTTGGTTGTGCTTTTACATTGTCCTCTACTCATCTGGCTGACTCAGGTGTTGGCTGTTAGTTTCTGGTGCCAGCTGGAATCCTGGTGAAAGGAGAAACCCCTTGGCAGGAAGATGGTTGTTCCTGAAGGAGCCATCCTCAACTTTTTGGGTATGGTCTGTGAATGGCCGGTTCTTCTCAGGAATTGCTACAGCTCACCACAGGTGTATGGACCTATGTGGTAACTGCTCTCGTTGTAGTCAGGGGGGCTCTCCTCTTATCATGAGAAGTCTTGGAGACAGCTGCCCTGCCACTGAATTTCTTGCTCTGAATTTAGTGAGCTACTTCTGCTGCTCTTACACTGTGTTTGCTGGGCACAGCTCTCTTGAAGAACCAGGGTGCCCTGCAGTTGGGTAACTTTAGCTAGGGAGACAATTTGTGCCTTGTAGCAGTGTCTGGGGGCTGATCCCATGGATCCCAGGCTTCTGAGGTTCTGAGGTTGATGCTCTGTAGCCCAGTACCCAAGTCGTTATCAGTGGCAGTTGAGTGCAGCACTCAGGCATGCAACAGGAGGCTAGAGCAAGTAGCCTATAGGAACCCAGAGACTTTTCTGGGGGTTAGCTGGGTGTCCTGAGGTTGGATCTGATGTTTCCACCACCTCAGGGTTTTCTCCTGACATGCAGGCCCAGTCTGTGGTGTTTTGGGGTCCACAGTTTAGTCTGGGATGTTTGTAGTGTACACAGGTGCAGACGAGTGGCTCCATGCTGGTGACTGAGTGCCTGCAGGAATCCAGGAACTTTTCAACTTTTCCTGACATTTCATGGGGATGGCGGGGGGAGTTCAGCTAGGTGCCTTGAGGTTGAACCTGATGTTTCCTTCACCTTGGGGTTTTCTCCCATCAAGGAAACTCAGTCTCTGGTGTTTCTGGTAAAAAGATCTGTTTGGGACATTGAGTCTGGTGCACAGATGGGTCTTTGGGCTGGTGGCTGAGTGCTTGCTGGAGCCAGGGACTTTTTCCAGGGATTGTCTGGGTGACCTGAGGTCTGTCAATACTGATTTCTTCCTTCACCGTGGGGTTTCACCAGTCTCTGGTATTGTGGGGCCCACAGTTCACCTCTGGGATGTTGATCAGAGCCTTCATGCATGTGTCTCTGGTCTGGGCACCTGGTGCCTGGCAGGACTTGGGAACTCTTTTGAGGTTTAGCTGGGTGACCAGAGAACATACCAGATTTCTTTCCACACCATGGGGATTTCTCACATCTGTGAAACACAGTTTCTGGTGTTTTAGAGCCCAGAGTCTGGTCTGTTGGTCACTGTGTAGTCATTGCTGGTCTACTTGTCAGACACAGTGTCCTCTTGGTGCCGTCATCTTGGATCTTACACATTTTCCTTTAAAGGCCTCTGTCATCTTTACAAGATTGTATTTAAGGTCATTTTCTTGTGCTTCATCTGTGTTAACATAGCCTGGGCTTGCTTTAGTAGGATAAAAGGGTTCTAGTGTTGCCACATTGTCCTGGATTTTAGTATTTGTCTTCATTCTCTGCCTTAAGCCATCTGGTTGTCTCTGGTATTGGCAGACCTCACGTAATGCAGGGCAGAAAATGGAGCATTGGAAAGAAGGTGCAATTTACCTCTGTTGGAAGTGTTTTAGGGAGACCGGCTGGTCAGGGGTGGGGGGACAAGTGTTTCCTGGCCGTTCCTGGAGGCCTCATGCCACTGGTCATGCAGGTATGGCTGTGACTTGGCAAATAGAACTGGCAGAGGGAAAGAAGTAGAATTCTACTGCTGTGCTTGCTCAGGGTCCCTATGTTGGCCTTTAGAGGTCTCAATTGTCTATCCTGGTTTGCCACTACTGGTCTCTAGGGATGGGGACTGTACTCTAGAAAAGGAATGGGTGTACAGGGGAAAGGGCACGGCTTTCCACTGCTAGGTTTGCCTGGAGTAGAGGGGAGGCTGGGATTTGTGGTGTGAAGGGGTTCTGACCTGTTGGTTCCTATGGGATGCTGGCTTCCAGGAATGCAGGTAGGGATGAGATCCAGTAGATGGCAGGATGTAATTAACCACTGCTGAGTTGTCAAGTGACTCCACACAAGAATATAACAAGCACTTAGAAATCTGCATGCCCTGACTGCTACCTCAGGCCTTGGGATGAGCTAAATTGAGAGATTTTGATTGATTTTGGCTTTACTTTTTTGGTGTCCCATGTTTGTAAATCAAAGAATTTTGAACAAATTCTGCAAAGGTGTTCAGTTTAACAATGCATGGAAAGGACCTAAATCCCCTGCTCAAATGTAGCCCATAGACTCAGTATCCAAGTGGGTTCCCTAGTAAGGGGAACAGGGGCTGTCTCTGGCATGAACTCTGATCACCTACCCTGGGGGAATTTAGCTTTCCCAGGCTACAGAGGAAGACAATGCAACCAATCCTGGTGAGACCTAATAGGCTAGGGTCAGATGGAAGAGGAGGAGGTCCTTCCCTATCAGTGGACTAGGGGAGGGATGTATAGAGAGAAGAGGGAGGGAAGGTGGGATTGAGAGGAGACAAGGGAGGGGTCCACAGCTGAGATAGAAATTGAATAAATTGTAATAAATGATTATAATAAAAAGAAAATATAAAAAAAAGAATATTGAAAGAATTGACTTTGGGAGTTTATACCTTGTAGGATACTTGAAGACTCTAGTCATGCCCTTTAGACTATACCCTGTAATGGAAATGGAAGCAAAGTATATACTGTTTTTTTTTCTTATTTTTTTATCAAAAATAAGAAATGGTATTTTGTGAGATTTTGTTTGGTTGGTTGGTTTTGATTTTTTTTTTTTTTTTTTGAGACAGGTTTTTCTCTGCATTGCCTTGCCTATCCTGGAATTCACTCTGTAGATCAGGCTAGACTTAAACTCAGAGCAATCTGTCTCCTTTGCCTCCCTGAGTACTGGAAACAAAGTTATGCACCACCACTGTCTGGCTATTTTGTGGTATTTTTCAGGAACCAAATAAATCGTTCAGTTTAACTTTATGTAACCAGTTTAGATACCAAAATCGTGACTCCTTACATCACAGGCATGAGAAAGTTGGCATTAGAACCACAAAGAATGGCAAGAGACTCGTACAATCATTCTTCAATAAATTTATTCACTGTTGTTTGACAACTGAATAAATGAGGAAATGATTTGAAAATACACGATCTTTATCTTTTATTTAATTTCAAGTGTTGCACTCCACAGAAAACTCTGTCTTCAAAGAGACAATCTAAATCTTTCATAATATGCCATTTGGTTACTCACTGATAAGTATCACACTGAGAGAATCTAAAAGATATTTCTTCAAGACCTGACTCATCAGGATTTATATATGCAAAGATTTTATTGACCTCAGAGTCAATGGAACTTCAGGCAGAAATTTTGTCTGAGCAAACACAGCTGAACCTGGACCCAAATGAATTAATTTAGTGCCTATCTGCAATATAGATTGGCAGTGTTCCACCATGCATACATAAGTGCCTAGCAGTCTGGTTTCAAAATGTGAAATGGAATTGCTTACTCCTCACAAATCTATGAGGAAATATAATATATATTATTAAGTGACTTATGCAAAAAACTATTTAGCATAAAATAAATTAGACAGTGATTAAATTAATGTTAATGTATTAATTTTAGGTTAAAATTTTGAATTGGACGCATCAGCATAGGGCCTCGGAACAAATCTATAATTCCTAAAGCAAATAGGAAGTTAGGGATATATTATACATGTAGCCAAGGAATGAGGACCTGGTAAGGGCCTTGAAACAGGACACAAGAAAGAAGGTGTGAAATTATTTCAGAAAGTGGTGTAGGTCACTTGTGTATAATAGCTTAGAACTAAAATGTATTAAGTAGTCATAATCTGTCACACATCTTCTAAGAACTTGAGTTACATTGCCTAATTTAATGCTTATTGACCTTGTGAAATGGGTCAGGTTAATATCCCCAAAAGACAGATCATGGAATTAAAGCAGTAGAAGGAAAGAAATTCACTCAAATCTCTATTAGTCCTTAGTATCTGAGACAGCATCTAAGACCATAACTTGTCAGTAGCTCAGGAAATCCAGGAGTATAGAAAATGGTCTAACAGCAGTCAACTGACAAATTAAAGACGAGAGAGAGAGAGAGAGAGAGAGAGAGAGAGAGAGAGTAACTTTTAACAGTGAAAGTGTTTATTCTAAATTTTGTCCCATTAAGAAAACCTCTTTAGATAATAGACAAAACATGTTTACATCTGTCTGATCACTGGCCATGAAACAAAGAATAACTTTTAGCCTTGAGAAATTTAGGCATTCGTTCAGATGACTGCATGACTGGACAGATTAGTGAACATGCTAATATTTTTTTCAGTAGTGCAAATGAATTCTCATTAAAATATCTCTATCAAGACATAGATGATATCCTTCTATTTTAAATAATCATTAAATTTATTAATTTTATTTGAGTAAGGGAATAATCTTAGAGATTATGATATTTAACATTTTAAAATGTATATGTTTCATTAATGAAAGGTTCCATGTCAGCACAAATATTGCTGTCATTTTTGAAGCAAAAATATGTTCTGATGTGGAAAACAATGGCAGAACATCTGAAATTATTTTTCTTGATTTTCTAAGACAATATTTAATTGATTATTCTATCTTCCTTTACTCATGTTAATAATTTTCATTTATGTACTATATACTTAATATAATGCACTCAAAACTCTAGTGTACCAGTAAGAGTTGGTATTGATAGAATTTTTTATGAAATTATCTATAAAATATCTAAGAAAGTATATAATGTGATTTTTTTTTTTTTTTTTTTTGCTGCGAACGCTTTGTAACTAGACAAAGTATGGAAGTCAAGCTTCAAAACTTAAGAAAACTTAATTATGATTTTATGATGTTAAATGAGTATCATAAATTGATAAACTTTTAGTTTTTGTGTTAGACAACATAAATAAAATAGGAAAATAGCAAGAGTTTGATGCCTACCAAAGTTTTGATGGACTTACAGTGTGATGAATTTGGTATCTTGACTGCAGTCCAATTAGAAACTCTCACCAGCAAGGACTGGAGCAGGTGGACAGAGTTGATTTTCTTATGAATGAGCATAGAATAGCAGGTGGACAGAACAAGCATTTCACAGCTACAACAAAAATTTCTATTGGATTCTAGTAGAATGGGAAGAAACTGTAAGTTTTGCCTTTTGTAAGAATTTCCTCTGTCATTATTGTAGAAATAGAAATTTCATAACACAAAGAAAGAATTAGAATCTGAACCTTAAATTATCAAAGGGAGCTTACTTTAATGTACACTAAGCTGTTAATTATCCATTTTAATGCCAGAAATTTTAATTGACCTAAGAAAACTAATAAGGGAATATTGTTGTGATTTCTTTATTTTTTCCCAGTGGATTTCATCTTTTCATTGTGTTTTCTGGAAAATGTGCAGAAGAAAACTTCAAAAATAGGGTAAAGGACATAATGGAAAGGAAAAACTGAGCAACAATACAGGTGATGCCAATGTGCTAGAAACACCCAGGGAAAAGAGGACCTTCAGTTCTCATTATAAACATTTTAATACCTTTGTTCAAAATCGTCAAAACATGCCAATGATATTGTAAAATGTGTTTTATCTGTGAATATCAATTGTATTGAAACTAAAGATTATTATCTTAGAAGTGTGTTTATGAGAGATAATTGGCTGCAAATGGGTGCATAATGAAAAGGTGTTCCACAACATTCTAGATTGCTTAAGTATGGAGCCTACAACAGAGGACCTCTGAAAGACTCTACCCAGCAGTATATTAAAGCAGATGCTGAGACTCATAACTGAACTTTGGACAGAGTGCAGGGAATCTTATGAAAGAAGGGAGATATAGAAAGACCTGGAGGGGACAGGAGCTCCTCAAGGAGATCAACAGAACCCAAAAACCTAGGCACAAGGGTGTTTTCTGAGTCTGATACTTCAACCAAGAACCATGCAGGGCGATAACCTAGAACCTTTGCTCAGATGTAGCCCATGACAGCTCAGTATCCAAGTTGGTTCCCTAGCAAGGGGAACAGGGACTGTCTCTGACATGAACTCAGTGGGTGGCTCTTTGACTAACTCCCCCCACACCCGCCGCCAGAGGGGGAGCAGCCTTGCCAGGCCACAGAGGAAGACAATGCAGCCAGTCATGATGAGACCTATGATAGGCTAGGGTCAGATGGAAGATAAGGAGGAGCTCCCATATCAGTGGACTTGGAGAGGGGCATGGGAGGAGAATAAGGAGGAAGGGTAGAGTTGAGAGTGAATGAGAAGGGGGCTACAGCTGGGGTATAAAGTCAATATACTGTAATTAATATAAAAATAAAAAGTTACACCATGTGCAAATCAAAAATGCCTATCATTGCAAGATTTAAACATGGTCCAATAGAAAATATTTGATGCCTCCATATTAAAAAAAAAGAACAAAACAAGACTTTTTTTCTTTGAATCTCCTTTCCATACTTCACAAATGAATAACTTTAGTTGCTTCTTATGACCTTATATCTATTGTTGTATGTGGTATGACATGTCCATTAATCCCTCAGTACTCTGCTCCTAATACTCCAGTGTATTGGAGTATTATACTACAGTGTATTGGCTGTTAAATCCAGTGGCACTCAACTATCAATTTTGATAACAAGTTCTTATGTTTTAAAATTCAAGACTCCAAACAAACTTTACTATTAAATAATTATCTTTATTTACAATATTTTCAATAATAAATTTGAAGGAAAATATTACATTGCTTCTCCTTGTCCTCTAACCTCACAAAGATAACCCAAATCAAACTACAAGTTATGGTTAATAAAAGTGTTTTCGTGAGGTGAACTTATTCTATTTTAGTAAATAAATATTTAGAGATTTTTAAAGTCTGAACAGATTTAAAGTACCTGAATATTTTTGTTTGTTTGACTCTCAAAAATACAGTTTTGTGTTCAACCATTTACTTATTAATTTTTCATTGTATCTTCTTTTTTTTTAATAGTTACATTTTATTAATTCTGTATCCCAGCCGTGCCCTGAACCCTCATTCCCTCCCAGTCCCTACCTCCCTCCCTCATCACCACTGTGCCCATTTCCAAGTCGACTGATAGGGGGGACCTCCCCCCATTCATCTGATCCTGTTTTATCAGGTATCTTCATTGAGTTCCTGTTAGAAATAGTCCTGTTAGAAATAGTGTTTGTCTTTTTTTTAATTATTTATTTTTATTAACTTTACATCCTGGTTGTAGTCCAACCCCTCCTCCCTTCCAGTGTCATACTCTCTCCTCCCCTCTTTCCATTATTCCTCAGAAAACAGGGCCTCCCTTCCCATCCACCCCAGCTCATCAAATTACATCAATATCAATACTGAGCATGTCCTCTTGCCTTGTAGCCTGGCAATGCAATCCTGACAGGGGAGTGATCAAAAAGCTGATGAGTGTGTCCATGTCAGATTCATTACCTATTTCCCTTACTAGAGGACCCATATGAAGCCTAAGCTTTCCTTCTGCTACCTCTCTGTAAGAGACTTAGTTCCAGTTCATGCATAGCCATTGAATGATGCTTCAGTCTCAGCAAGCCCATCTTGGCCCCAATTATTTGGCTCTGTTGGTCTTCTTACGGAGCTCCTGTCACCTCTAAGTCCTTTTCTCTTTTCTCCTAGTAAAGGAAGCATAACACCAACCCTCCCACAAAAACTTCAACAACAACAAAAACTTACTTTTCCTACAAGATGTGCAGGGATAAAGACAGAGCATATAAAACAGCAATTGACAGAATGCCCAACCAATGCCTAGCCCAAGTAAAGACCAACCCAATGAGAGAGTGTCAATCCCTGACACTATGAACAATATTCTTCTAAGATTGCAAACAGGAGCCTGAAAAAATTGTCCTCTCAGGACTCTTCCCTGCAGTGCCTCAAAACAGATGCTGAGACTCACAGCCAAACATCTCTTTCTGTTTTTCCTTAAAAATTAAATGTAGTGTAGATGTTCTACTCTAGGATGGAAATTCTTCAGTTTTTTAATTCTCTGTACTTGGACCGCAGTGTTTGTAACAGCATCAACCAGACATGTGGAAACGGAAGTGAAACCAAATCTCAACAAGAACAGTAGCATATGTGAAGACCGAACATAGTGGACAAACCATTGGATCCGGTAGTTGCTGAGAGAGAAGGAGTCAGTTTTCTTTAAGAGCAGAATTCCTAGTGGTTTGACCAGAGTTCAGCAGAAGGCCACAGATCAAATAATATATAAGCAGAAGATACTGGATTTGGTTGGTGAAAAGTCAGGTAAGTAGGGAAATAGACTTGGATTTGGGAGAATTTGAGGAGGGAGGGTGACTCTGAACAAAGCATCTTGTACAAAATCTTCAAAAAAAAAAAAAAGAAAAGAAAGAAAGAAAAAAAGAACAGAAAAGAAAGAAAGAAAATGAAAAAAAATCTTGTTCCCTTTCTTCTACTGCTTCTGTTGTCTATTCTGTTTTCCCTTCTGAATGAGAACTAACTATCTTCCCTAGGGTCCTCCTCATTGTTTAGCTTCTTTAGGTCTGTAGATTTTAGTATGTTTATCCTATATTATATGACTAATATCCACTTATAAGTGAGTATGTATACACCATTCCTATCTTTCTGCTTCTGGGATACCTCACTCAGGATGATCTTTTCTAGCTCCATCCATTTAGCTGCAAATTTCATGATTTTCTTGTTTTTAATAGCTGAGTAGTATTCCATTATGTAAATGTACCACACTTTCTGTATCCATTCCTTGATTAAGGGACACCTAGGTTGTTTCCAGATTCTGGCTATTAGGAATAAAGTTGCTATGAACAGGGTTGAGCAAATGTCCTTGTTGTATGGTGCACTTTAAAACACCCCACCCAGCAGGGGATTGAGGCAGATGCAGAGACTCACAGGCAAACTTTGGACAGAGAACAGGGAGTCTAATGGAAAAGGGGATATAGTGTGGGACACAGTCTTCTCCTGGCTGCCTACAATCAAGATGTAGAACTCTCTGATCCTCCAGAGCCATGTTTGCCTGGATGCTGCCATACTCCCTGCCTGATGAAAATGAACTAATCCTCTGGAACTGGGAGCCAGCCCCATTTAAATGCTGCCCTTTATAAGAGCTGCCTTATTCACAGTGTTACTTCATAGCAAAAAAAACCCAAACCACAACAGCAATTTAGCAACATTTCTTTATTTAATTCAAATATTGACATTTAAAATTAAAATACAGTGTCACAATTTCCTTATTCTTTTCTACCCTTCCAAATCCTGCCCCATCCTTTCCAAATTCAAGGCCTCACCTTCTTTAACCAATGCCATTACACGCACATTAAAGAATAGACATGTAAGCACATCACACGGGTTCCTTGTAGTATTGCCTGAATGTGTCTATTTCTAGGGCTAACTACTTCGTTATCAGATAACAAATCAGGGGTCTCAGCCTGGAGTAAGAATAACTCTCCCTCTCTCAGCTGTATTAATTCTTTTTAGCTCTTCCCTTAAGTTTGGGTTTCCTGAGCTTTGTGCCATTTACTTTGGGATGTCGTCTGTTGTGAGAATTGTATATGTATCCATGTTGTTGAGACTCCATGCGTATAGTTTTCTGTCATGGCTAAAGGCACAGTCTCACAGTTGACAATCAAGACTTTTTGTTATTGCACTCAGAAAACTTATCCTTTTATGCATAGATAATTATCATAGCTCTTAGGTCATATCAAAACAAACAACAACAAAACCCCTCCCTTTTGTAGCAGCAGACTGACCATCATAGAAACCCGCTAGCCAATGTAGAAAAGAGCTGACCTGGGGTGCACCGGCAGCGCGCTCCCGCACCTAAACCTGGGTAACACTGTGGAAGAGGGTGTGAAAAAAATTGCGTCTGTTGTATTCTGTTTGTTTGTTTTTGTTTTAGTATCACAAAGAGTTAAGCTCTAATTCATGGCTATAAATATGATATCCTTATCGTTAAAGAAATCCCAAGACCCATTCCTATGCCAGTTGTCTGAATTTCCTAACAAGCTCCAGAAGAGAATTTGGTTTTCTTTCCTTTTTTCTTATTATTATTCTGGAAAGATGTGTTCTACTGCTATCCTAGTTCATTGACAATTTACACGCCAAGGTTTGCCTGATTATTTCTCTTTAGAATTGCCAACACTGTTTTATTAGGAAGAAATATTCCATGACTCCTCTGCATTTTTTGCTTTGTTTATAAATTGAAATATTTACAAGCATTTCTAAACTATTCACTTCAGATTTTCCATCACAATATAATTTATTATGCATTTATTCCCTGTTAATTAAACATTTTTATATGCTATTTCACAGCAGAATTTTTTCTAGGGAAGGCATTAATAGTGATATTCAATTTTCTCTATACAACATTTCAAGTAACCAGGTTTCAAAAGATAATATGGTTTAGGGCAGATGGCTCACTGGATAAAACATTTTTCATAGGCCTGTCTGTGTGATCTTGATCTCTTGAACCCTGTAAAAGCCACAGGCACTGGTTTCCACCTGGAGTCCCAGCACTCTTACAGTATAATGCCAGGCTGCAAGGAGAAAATCACCCAGAATCTCACCAGCCAGCTAGCCTGAATTACACTTGACAGGACCTCAACAAGCTGAAATGTGAGAACCATCTCTGGCTGCCTTACATGTGTTATGGAATCTCTCTGTCTCCCTTCCCTCCTCCCCTTTGTCTCTCTCGCGCATACATACTCAGACAAATAAGTAAATAAATAAATTTTTGTTTTTAAATCTATGAAAAAGAATAGCCTGCTAAACCCATGAATGTGGGATCTTGAAATAAGCTGCCATTTACTAGGTGGCTATAGAATATCACCAATGTATTCCTGTGACTCTTGAATGCTGAGATGTCTAAGTACAGATACTGGAATTTTTGAGTGGATGCAAGAGTGGGCTTCCTCTTCACACAGAGCCATCTGATGTATTTTCACTGAGTGGAATAGAGGGAAAATCTCTGAGCTTTCTTTTAGGATATGTGTTCTCTATATGGAAGTTCTGCTATGGTGATATTATCATCTTCAGAGCTTCCACCTTCAAGTAACCATCACATCGGAGTTTATTTTTCAGCATGTGAATTGTACACCAATGGAAAATGGCAGGTCTAGCCTTCAATATTAATTTTTAAAATACTTCTTGACCTTTAAAAATATGAAATAATTGATTATACTATGTTTCAATACATATTTCTTTTCATCATACTTCATTCATAAGGAACTCCTAAATTATAAGCATGTAAAATCCTGTATTGAAATAATCACAAACATTTGAATTTCTCTGTGCTTTTGAGGACAATCATTTGACTAAACCAAATTTAAATGTAGCATGTATGAATACAATTGTCTACCAATATTTCAGCCTTTCCATTGTAAATAACAGGATCTCTGTTCCATTCATTTGTATGTAAATTCTAGGCAAAATAATACCACAATGCTTTTATTTTCAACTTGATAAATTTTCTTCTGAAATAATTTTTTAAAAACCAATACTTTAACTATGTACTCTATATTTCCTTTTAAATGAAAAGATTCAGAATAGTCAATGGAAATGAAGTGAGAATATATAGACATCTTTCTTGCAAATCTCTGCACATCAGCTTTATTCATATTTTAGCCCTAAACGTCAGTGGAATGGATGTAAAAGTGTGAAAAGAATAGCTCAAGGTTTTGCTGACCCAGCTGTCTAAGGTGCTGTTCTGATCTGGGCAAATGGATGCTCATCAGGCAGAAAAGACAGTTGCCATAAATCAGAGCCTGTCAGGATCAGGCCCTGGTGTCAGGTTCTGTTTATCAGATGTGGTTACAGACCAAAGCCCACGTTGTAGGTTAATACAAAAATTTAGTGCAATATCTACGCACAGTGGGAACTTAAAAATGAATACCCAGCTACAGCTCTGAACTCTCTGATTCCTTCTGACAACAGCATGTGAGCATTTGGTTTGCTCTCAGATGTCTTGCTTCAAATATTTTCTTGTTTCTTTTAGGTGGCTCTTGTAACTGCTTTCTGTTAATTTCCTCTTTTGAAATTATATTCATTTGCTCTGGCATGCTTTTACATATTGCCGGTTGTTTAACCCAGGGAATTGTGTATGATTAGCAAACACTCTAACCCTGAGCTCCTTCTCCTGTTTTACTTGTCACTTCAAGTGTTGCCAGTGGAAAATATGGAATATGAAGCAATGCGTTTATGTCATCTGTAAAGTGTACACATATGTAATTAGGAAAAGACTCCTGTTATTGCACAGATAATCTCTACATTCATGTTTTAAATGAATATAATTTATGAGTTAAACATAAGCATGTGCACATACACAGAGAATCATTTAAAATGTGTTAGAGAGAATCAAAGCATAGGAATTAATAATTATAAATTCATGAAAATCTCAGTGTGGCAGACTACAAAATACTAGTGAAAATAACACCAGTGAATAAATCAGTAATAATCCCAATTAAGAAAATGATAAACGATAATACAGTTTAATTGATTATTATTACATTCTAGATTCCTCGGTTTTGAGTTGATTCAATACCCTCCACTCATTTTCTGTATTCATATATTCTATATGTAGTTTTAGGTGAAGGCTCATACTGCATTTTTATATTTTTAATTTTAAAAACTGCTATATTCATTCTAAGATACAGTTGAAAAGCAAAGAACCTAAAATAGCTATAATAATCCTTAAAGTGCATAGGAACAGACATATGTGAGTAAACATTCTCTTTCTCTCTCACACACACACAGAACATTCGAAAGACATATAAGTTTTATATAAAACATGCATTAATCAAATTAGTGAAATGTTAATATAAGATTGTAGTATTTCGTGAAACTTAATAGAAGGATTTACAAAGTTTCATTCTTTAAAAAGTAATAGATATGAAGGAGATTTATTATAGCAAAGATGGAAGGGGTAGGGAGGAGGGTACCTACGACAGAGAGAGAAAGAGAGTGGGAGAGAATCCACGACATAATGAAGGGGGTGGGTGGGAGGCGGTTTCTTATATCACATCCACATAGGACTTTGTCAGGACTCTAAAGTTCCCTCAGGACAGGACTATTGAATTGCCTGCACTCCAACACAGGCAAGGTAGAGAATCCCATGGCCATTCTTCTCAAACCTTGTACTGGACCCACTGAGGCTTCTAAAAGAACAGATACTATATGTATTTTACTCTATTAAATGCTAGGGTTTGAAGTTCAAGGGAATCACTGAGGCAGATTGTGGTTCGGGATAAGAGATTCATTAGAAGATCCATTGATGGAACACTACTCAGCAATCAAAAAGGAGGAAATCATGAAATTTGCAGGCAAATGGTGTGATCTAGAAAAGATCATTCTGAGTGAAGTATCCCAGAAGGAGAAAGACAAACATGGTATATACTCACTTATATAGACCTACAAGATATGATTAACATGCTGAAATCTATATACCTAAAGAAGATAATCAAGAAAGTGGACACGGAGTAAGATGATCAATCCTCACTTAGAAAGACAAATGGGATGTGCATTGGATGTATGACAGGAGTCTACTGCAGAAGACATCTGAAAGACTCTACCAAGCAGCATTTCAAAACAGATACTAAGACTCATAACCAAACCTTTGGCAGAAGGGAAGTTAGTATGACGTGGAAAGGACAGAAGCTCTACAAGGACCAAATATATCTGGGCACAGGGGTCTTTTCTGAGACTGACACATACCAAGGACCTTGTATGGATATAACCTAAAACCTTTGCTGGGATGAAGCCCATGGTAGCTCGGTAACCAGTTGGTTTCCCATAGTAAGGATAACAGGGAATATTTCTGACAGGAACTCAATGGCAGGCTCTTTGACCTCCCCACCCTCCCCCAAGGGAGAAGCAGTCCTACTAGGCCACAGAGGAGGACTCTGGATATACCTGATAAAATAGGGTCAGATGAAAAGGGAGGAGGTCCTCCCCAATCAATGGACTTGGAAAGGGGCAGGGAGGAGCTGAGGGAGGGAGGGTGGAATTGGAAGGGAATAAGGGAGCAGGATACACCTGGGATACAGAGTTAATAAAATGTAACTAATAATAAAAAATAAAATTAAATTAAAAAAGAAGAACCATTTATGACATAGAAAGACAGCATATTGGTGATTCTGAGGAGAGATCAGGCACATGAGGCAGAGAAATGATCCTTTCTTATAGATTTCAGAGGAGGAAGGTGGTGTCATGTATTCAGGGGCTGTAGAGGTGGCTTAATGAGTCCAGTGCTTGTCTCAATCATTTTCACAATCTGATTTCAGGTCATAGAAACCATGTAAAAAGCTGAGTGTGGTGCTACACTATACAGCTGTGATCCTATCCCTGGAAAGACAAAGTTATGAGGCTCTCTGGAGGTTGCTGGACCTATGATACTTGAACTGAATTAGTGAACTATAGGCTAGTTAGAGACAATGTCTCAAACCATAAAGTAGAGAGCAAATTAGGAAGACACTCATCATTGATCTTTGGCATCCACATGTGTGTGCATTCATGTTCAAACAACTATGCACAACACAGAACACACACACACAGGAGAAGTAATAGGAATGTGAAGGAATGTTGGTGGGAACATGAAATCCCTGGTTAGGTCACATTGGTAGGCAATGAGAAAATTAATGATTGTGTCCAGCCAGTTTCCTTTCTTTTTCTCATTTTTGTTTCAGTCTATGGGGACTCTAAATATAGGCAAAGTGACATTGCAGATTAACTATTATGGGTGTCAAATACATAAATAGAAATAGATGAATAGACAGGACTGCACAACTCGCAATAGGTCCCCCTATACATGAACAACTGAACTTAAACTATCGCAGTAAGGCCATTAGAAATTAACTACATGTTCTTTATTCTGTTTTTATAGTTGATATTGATAAAGTTGAATGGTCTTGAGGTGTTGGCTTAGATATTTTAACAAGCATACTTTTTTAGGGCTCTTAAATGCTTCTACCTCCCTTCTAACCCACTGACCAGAGGTAGGGGAGAAAGAAGGTTCTTAGGGAAGATAGGTTGTAGACCTTTGTAGAACTAGTTCCTTGGGGTAAGTCCACTCATATTGTCCAGATTAACAGTCCAGTCCAAATGCCAACAGCAAACAGCAACAGGAATCAGCATGATTCAGCAGATCAGGAAAAGTCAGCAAAAGCTGCAAGACTCAATGGGATTGCCTTGATAAGTTTTCTGGAACATTTCTATCTGCATATAAAAAAAATTGTTAAATGTTAATATATCAATAGCATAGAAATTACAACTTCAAATGTCATTTCTTATGCTCTTGGGGAGAATGTTGTCATCTCAAGTTAAAATTTAAGTGAAGACAGTTCCCAGTTGGTTATCTAATACCAAGCGGTGAGATGTAAAACCATTATATACATACACATACATATTGTTACATATATGTGCTATATCTTATATATGCACACACATAAATGTTTGTATATAAATATATATGAGATATCATGGATTAAGAAGGCTGTATTTTTATTTAGGAATTTATCTATATATCTAGTCAACATATTTAGCTGTCTGCCTATCTTTCTATCTATCTACCTGTTTATCTATCTACAATGAAAAAAAAAGAGGCCATGAAATTGAGAAAAAAATAAGTTGGATACATAAGAGGGATTAAAAAGAAAGAATGGAATAGAAGAAATGAAATAATTCAAATTTAGTTTAATTTTAAAAATCTCTCGCAACTTGTCATAAGGTAATATTTTATATACTTGAATTGTAAGACAAAGGGACAGGAAATATGCATGGGAGTCACTGATGTGAAAGACATCTGAAGTGAAGTAAAAGAGACACTATACAGAAGTATACTTCACTATGTCAGAAAGATTCCTATGGTTGGGCATATGCCTGCAATCCCAACACTCATGGAGGAGGAAGCAGGCAGATATCTGTGAGTTTGAAGAGACTGTGGTCTACAAAGATAGTCCCAGGGACTACAGGGCTACAGAGAAAAACCCTATCTTGAAACAAACAAGCAAACAAGCAAACAAACAAACAAAAATTCTTCTAAACACACACTGCATATTAGCAGTATCTGATTGATTTTGAATGAACACTTGGAGTAGATATCCCTTGAAAGGTTACATTAAATAGCCAATGAGAGCATGAGGGTATTATCCAGCACCATTGGTTTTTAGTAAACATGAAATATCACAATGAATTCACAAAAATCATCTGATGTTACAAGCATTGGCAAACACGTGGCACAGCCAAAGGTTGTGTTGAATTTGAAAATGTGTTCTTAGAACAAGTGGAAAAATTTATGTTTTAAGAATTTTAGTTTCCATAAAATAGCATTGTTTGAACACTGTCAACACCTTAACCTTAGCATTGTATGGTGTGAATATGAGATGTTCTTCATGGGCTGGCATATCTACACTTGGCCCCTAGTTTGTGATGCTCCTTTGGATGTTGTATATCTCTCATGAAATAGGACCTACAAGCCAGGCATCAGCAAACAGGCAAAGTTTGAGGACTAGTTCATGGTCCCGTTATGCTTCATGATCTGCTAAGATGTGATTACGTCATGTGACTATATTCCTTCATCACTAAACCAAGTTGGTTTAACAGAGGAAACCTTTTCTGTCTTGAGACTGTAAGCTTACATTAAGCTCCTCTCCCGGAAATTGCCTCTGTCAGATGAAAAGAACTATAACTGACGCAGCAGCCAACCACTGGAAGCTGTCTAATATCTGTCATCAGAAACCTGATACTCCAATTTCCATATATAGGTGAACTGCAGTATGTTTCCATGTTCATTATTTTCTCATCTTTCTGACAAAATATATACCAGAAACAATGTAGAAGGAGGAAATGATAGCTGTGTCTGACAGTTTCAGATAATTTCACTCCACCCTTGTGGGGGGTATTGAATAGCAGGTGAATTCAGTGCAGTAGAACCACATGATAGAAACTGTCTGTAACAAAACAAGGATAAAGAAAGCACAAGAATGTAGCGTCAAAATGATAAAACATTCAAAATCCAAGCCCTGATGATATACCTGCACCAACTGATCTCCTCTCTCTAAATGGGCAAAAAGCAATTAAAAAAATTAACCTGTGCTTGCTATTTAACATTCAAATTATCACACCTTCCTAAAAAAAAAAGAAAAAAATACTATTCATATTTTAAGTAACTCCTAAAAGCATTGTATTGAGCTTCTGGTGTGGGTATTGTTTTATATATGTAGCTATTAGGACTGGATCCACAAGTCTGAATTATGATTGGTTGTGATTTTTCAAGTGCTCTCCATGTGTTACAAAAAGAAGTTCCCTCGATAAAGGGGTAAGGCCTACAAGTACACTGATTGGTTATCCAGTACTAAACGCTATACCTGAAAACATGTATACAAGTAATAGTCTACAGAATGATACTATGATACTTAGATATATGAATACACATATACATGCATGATTGGACAGACAGTTAATGAAAAAGATGTCATGAATTTGAATAAGAGCAAGGAGTGGTATATGGGAGAATGTGGAGGATGAAAAAGAAAGAGGAAAATGATAGAGTAGTTATTATCTCAAAAATAAAAAAAAAACAATAAAAAAGCAAAGAATACATGTTTAACAAAATAAATAAGACAACAAAATGTTTGATTTTATATTATATATTTCAAAGCAAAGGGACAACTGGTTTAAGTTGTTTACTATAGTGTGGTTGCACAGTATGACCTGAAGAATGGACTGAAAGAAGATAGAGGTTAATAGTGAATCTAAATACTGAATAGTGTGTTTTAGGTCATTGTATATAATGTACCAAATTAAAAATTAAGAGACAATTTTGAATCAATTCAAATAGTCCCATATTCACCTAGAAAGCTGATTCTATTTCTATCATAAATGGGCAAATATTTCCAGGATACATAGTTTTGAAAGCATCCAAATTTATTTAGATAAATATGAATAAAAACATCATAGAAGGAAGGTGGTATTGGGAGGGAATGAGGGAAGTGCCTACCGCTGGGATATAATACGAATAAACTGCAATTAAAAAAATTAAAAAATTAATAAAAAAGAAAAAATATCATAGATTATTGCTTAATAATACAACTGACAGGCAGAGTGAATGGAATTTTATGTAAGTAGTGGGAAATAGTAAGAACTGGAGAGGACAGGAACTCCACAAGGAGCACAACAGAACAAGAAAATTTGAACACAGGGAACTTCCCAGAGACTCACACTCCAATCAAAGACTCTTCATGGAGACAACCTAGAACCCTGACAATGCAGCCACTTCTTATGAGAACTGATAGACTAAGATCAGAAAGAAGGAGAGGAGGATGTCCCCTATCAGTGGACTTGGGGAGGGGCATGCATGCAGAAAGGGCTGGGGGGAGGGTGGGACTGGGAGGGGAGGAGGGAGGGGCTTATGGAGGGGATACAAAATGAATAAAGTGTAATTAATAAAAAATAAAATAAAAAAATGAAAAAAATAATAATTTATTAAGATAAGTTTATTAAGTTGTGAATTTAGGAATATGTATTTAATTATACCTGTTATTCTAAGTACATCAAATAATATTATTGTACAATATGTACCAATATGTTGTTTAATTTTACTTTAAAGGTTGATTATAAGTTCAAGATACCGTACTTTTGAGTTATTCCATTATTTATGGTTTGGTAAGTTTGCATGTGTCAAGTATTTTTCTGATTTCTCTCTATTAATCTCTTAATTAATTTATTCACTTTACATCTCTATCTTAGGCCCTCCTTCCTCTCCTATCCCATCCTCCTTCTCTCTGCCCTTCTATCCCTGCCTACCCAAGTCCTCAGATAAGAGAAGCTCCCCTACCAACTCATACCTGCACATCAAGTCACATCAGGACTTAGTGCAAACTCTTTTCCTACGGCCTGACAAGGCAGCGCCTCCAGGGAGAAGTGATCAAAAGGCAGGCAACTGAGCCTGCTTAACAGATAAACAGCCCTCTCTCCTCTTTCTAGGGAACTTCACATGATGGCCAAGCTATCAATCCGTTGGCTACGTATGTGTAAGGGCCCTAGGTCTTCACGCATGGTCCTTGTTTGGTGAAAAAAATCTCTGTAGGACACCTCTGGGCCCAGGTTAGTTGGCTCTGTTGGTCTTCTAGTGGAGCTCCTGTCTACTCGGCTTCTTCTATTATTCCCCTCACTCACTGGCTGTGAGTCTCAACATCTTTTTCTATCCACTACTGGATAGAGCCTCTCAGAAGACAGCTATTCTAGTATACTGTGTGTAAACATAGCAGAGTATTGTTAATAGTGTCAGAGGTTATTAGTTCTCTCCCATGGGGTGGATTTCAGGTTGGAAAAGGCATTAGCTGGATATTCCCTCAATCTTTGCTTTGTGTTTATCCCTGTACATATTTCAGGCAGGGTAAATGTTAGTCAACTATGTTCATAGCAGCTTTATTCAAATAAGATAAACTGGAAACTACACAGATGTTTTTCATCTTAAGAATAGATAAAGAAATTGTAGTTCATTTACACAATGAAATTCTATTCATCTATTAAAAACAAAACAAAACATGAAACTTGGAGGCAAATAGATGAAAATAGAAAAAATAATCTTAAATGAGGTAACCCAGATACAGAAAAACACACATGGTAAGTACTCACTTATAAGCAGATATTAGCCATGTAGTAGAGAATAACCATACTACAATCACTAGACCCAAAAAAGATAAGTAACAAGAAAGACTCAAGGAAAGATACTTATATCTCACTAAGAACAGCAAATAGTACAAACCCTGGAAACAGTTAAAGAGAAGGCGCAGAGAGGGAGTGTGGAGAGAAATGAGGATGAGGAGCAGGGGCCAGAGGACATAGGGCTTCCAGAGAGAAGAAAACATTGGACTCCTAGTAGAGGGGAGTGAAAAACAGACCCAACCACAAAAACTACGACTCTGAATTCTCCTTCACCAAGCACTGCACTTCAGATGATAATTTGATGATATTGTCACTGATCATGAGCTCTCAATAATTTTGTTGAACCTCTTGATATTTTTTTTTGTTTTCCTTAATTCTTTCCTTAGAATTTGACATGACTGTTGGTATAATATTCTTTTGGAATGTACCCTTGTTCATTCCAATGCTGATTTCTCTACCCCACTATCTGGTTTCATTCCAGACATTGCATTGTGATGTTTCCTCTAAGCATCACCTGTCTCAAGTTTTTGTAAACATGCCACCATTTGTTCTCTCTGTTGTCAATAAATCAACCAGCCAGTGCTGTGCAATGGAGAGAATAGGGTGGGGCATCCTTGTCCGGAGCAGAGGAGAAGGAAGTAAGTGGGAGCAGAGGTCAGCAGGAGAGAACTTGTAACCATGAGGAGGGATGAACGGGACCTAAAATATGACTAAAAGGAAGGATAAAGGGTTAAATCTGAATGGTAAGAAACTGCAGGCTTGGAGGTTTAGGATGGAGAAAATTTTGTCCAGTATTGTGCTATAGGTTAATTATATAAATCCTAGTCTGGTGATTTGGGTATACAGCTGATTTAGGAATAACTGCTGCTTAACTAAAAGATAAAGCAACAATAAATATTAATAACCCACAAAACATGGTTCAGTATTCTCACCGTCTCCAACATGTCTACTCTGCTGACTTTGGATATTTTATCGTAGCAGCTTAGATTCCTCTGGAGGTTGTTTTTTTGTTTTGTTTTGTTTTCTTTTCTTTTTTTCCACAATTCTAGAAACCATCCATGTCTTATGCACAGACCTTCTGGTAATCTCTCAGACCTCTACCTTCTACAGTTTCTTGGAGATATTATCTGAATGATGTTACCTACTTCCATAAATTCATCTAAACATTGTTGAGACTCCCATAGCTCTTTGCAGATTCATTTTTATTTACATTTTCTTTAATAAGGTATAGCCATTTGTTTAGCCCTATTGCATTCCTAATAGTCTCTCTTACTGAGACATTCTGTATCCTGTGTCATGTCATATGCATAAGACTCTCTAGGTATGCTCCCTCAGTCTTGGATTTTCTAGGCTCCAAAGCCATATGTCAAACGTTAGTCTATAACATATGTGTGTGTGTATGTGTGTGTTACATGGCAGGTGATGTTTTTGAACAATAGCACAAAACTAAAATATTAATACAATTTTTTCCCAGCACTCTCTTATCTCTTATTATATTAACATACTATTTCCACTTCAAAAAAAGTAATTTCTACCTTACCTCATTTTTGTCATCATTTGTTGTAAAAAGATAAATGAAGTATGAACACTGTACTATTGAGAGAAATTAACATGTAGTTTATGCTTAGTGACAGACTGAGATGCTTCTCAGGAATCCTCTATATATTCTTCTCTGTACCTTCCTCCTCTTTCTGTCTCCCTCCTCTTCTTCTTCATTACCTGGGCAAATTTAAAAGACCATATGTGCCAGAACAGAGGCCTTCATTTTAGAACTTATAAAGAGAATCATGAATCTGTGATGTTCCTTAATGGACAAATTATCCATGTGAAACTATGTTATTTAAAGAACAGAAACAGAAATTCTCATTGTAGTGAAAATTCACATTAAAAACAGAGCTTTACAGAGTGATTATCAGACTTGCACAATTTCAGGAAAGATAATCACAGTTTCTTGCAAAATATACTTTTCTTGTTTATGTTGTCAAATCTCCCACGGGAAGATAGACAACTATGAATATCCCTATCTCGCTATCTACTCTTTGTTGAATTTAAGGATTTGGGTACGGACTATACTCCTTGATTCTTATGGATAGTGAAAAGTTCTTGTAGAATATTTAATATTTCTATTTTATATAAGAAAATGTTCATTTAAGACATTACTTTTTGAAAGAAAACTTGGTGTACATTCACAGTGAAGCTTTTCAGACACAAAGGACAAACTTATGTAACATTCCGGAAAAGAATGCAGCTGAGGATAATTACACAAAATGAATTAAATAGTAATATCACGCACTCTTCTTATATGTGGTTCTTGGACTCCATGGAGATACAGAATATCAAGTATGTATATATGACATGAACATAGAGGTGAACATGTGTCGGAAAATAAAGGGCACTGGTTGGGAGGGGTGGGCAGAAGAGGGAGGTCAAAGAATGTGGGGGAAGTAAGCTTAATGTGGAAAACATACTTTTAAGAAAATTAAAAAATACAAACCAGACATTCTCCACTATATAAAAATATTACCTGGGATATTGACAAGCAGGGCTACCGTGTGAGCAGAGACTTGGTCAATAAGGTGAGGTTGTAGGTTGTAGATGGAATGTTCCCTAACCGCTTATATTTTAGAGTGTGAGGACTTGATCTGCTACGTAGCACTGTTGAGAACTGACTCAATCATGAGAATGTAAAGCTAGACATAATACTTTTGTGGTTACAAAGCCAAGTTGTTGTGTCAAAACTCAATTATCTATTTTATGAATCAAGGATCCATTTCATAGATAACACATCTCACCTCAATGTCTAAGTGGATAGTAGCTTAGTAAAAGTATACGTTGTTGGTCAAATGAATACATTGTCGATGTTTTATTATGTGATTGTTATTTTCAGTAAACAAAAATTTTAAACAGACTATGAAATATACATAAAAAGGAAACAGAGAATGATAAAAGATACAGATTATTTCCACAAAGGATATTACACAACCAGAAACCAATATTGCCATCTGGGTACAGACACAGAGCCAAGAAATTCTACACACAGAAATCAGGTTTCAGATCTGATGTTCTCATGCCAGCACAGATTCAGCAAGCCATTACCAGCCAAATATAAAAGACTTGATGACACAGTGTGCAATCACAAACAGGCCTCCCTGGACACAGTCTTTGTAACAATTCAGACTTTGTCACAGTGTATCCTCCGGGAAAATGAAGGCTTTCCAAATGAGAACAAATGGAAGAATTTTATCCAGAGCTTTCTACAGTGAGAGAGTGTTGTGTTTCATAGAATCCCAAATACAATGAGGGAACAGGGAAGCTCTTAAATGAAAACACTGAGTTTATGCTGATTCTATTTGGATGAGTCAGTATAGGAAGCTGGGCAAGTAAAGCAACAATGTATCTCATTCATGTAGGTTCTTCCTATTTTCTGGTTCCTGCTTCTTTTATTCAGTTGTGGAGATCAAACCCAAGGCCAAACCCAAACCCAAGGATGTAGGCTCATCCTCCAACATCCCCCGGACAGGGGTCGTCCCATGCTGGATATAGAGCCAAAATAATGGAAGTTGGCAATTATTTTCAAGTTCTGGGCTAATGATTGCTGAAAACATTGCAGTCATGATATTTTGTCTCTAAGTTCCCTAATATTGGCTCTCAAGTCTTTGTAGTAGAGCTGTTTTTACAGTTGGAACTTTGGTGTGAAAGTTCCTTAATTCTATGGTTTCTAATCAATCATGATACTTGGGGATAGAAAGCACATGGTTAAAAAAGTGAACTCTATAAATATCTTATATTGAGATGATTTTCATGAAAAATAATAATGCAATATAAAATAAAGAAGAGGGGGGGAGGGAATGGGAGGGTCTGAGGGATGGGCTTACAGCTGGGATACAAAGTGAATAAATTGTAGTAAATAAAAAATTAGTTAAAAATATATCCAATTAGCATATATATGTTCCATTAGGACTGTTTCAAAGGAATGCTATCATGAAATTATTTGCCACGGTCACTCTGGGCTCAATGTACATAATTGCTTATAAAATTACTGAATGTTTTAATGAAGATAAAAATGTGAAAGAACATTGTATAATATACCATTTTGTCTCTACATTAAAAAATGTTTACAGAATTGTTGCTTATTTGATCCCTAGTTCTCCAAAAAAATGGGCGGATTGTACAAACACAAAAAACTCTTTTATCTAGGCTTTATACCTATAAATGTTCACATCTCCCAGGTCCAAATCCAAAGTCCTTTCTCTATTCACCCAATTCTGTTTCCTTTGTTTTTTTCCACCACCCTTCAACTCTAATGCTTGCTGCATGTGCATCTTGAATTGTGCCCTCCAGCTAGAGCATGGTCTACTTACTAGTGGCTATAGTCTTAGAAAAACTAACAAAACAATAACAACAACAATAACACACAGCCCTCCTTATCTAAGCACTGACAATTGTTAACCTCAGATAAGAGTGAGACTTCTGACCCACCTCCCCTCTCCAAGATGAAGCTAGGATTTGGTTCGGTGTGAACTTACATAGGTCTTGTGGATGCTGTCTCAACTCTGTGAGTTCATATGGTAGTTTCCTTGCTGCTTCTGGAAGGCACTGTTTCTTTGGAGCCATCTACTGACTCTGCCCACACTGCTTTTCCTTAATGATATATAAACTTTGAGTAGATGGCTTATGCTATTAATGCTTTAATTATGGTTGTATTCTTTAGCTGTAACTCTCTTCACCTTGGCGAGTTGTGGGTCTTTTTGTTAATCACCGTCTACTGAGAGATGTAATAATCTATGGTTGTAATAATGAATCATTAGAGCTGATTTAATATTATGTCCACTTAGTATAGTGAACATGTTATATTCTTATCTAGTAACAATGACTTGCCTAGTCTTGGGTTATTGAACCTGTAGTATTGCCAGGTACAAATTTCACTTTGTGGAGCAGGACTTCAACCGAGTAACAAAGTGCTGTGTCAGTATTGTCTCAGTGGAAATGTCATGCCAGGCCAGTAGTTACTGTATATTTTAGCAGTCACAGTGGTGTAAGACTGATGATTGTTTTTTTTTTTTCCTCTTGTAGTATGCATAGAAACGTATAGCAGTTGAAGCTAGAAAATGGACATGAAAGGTCAAGATCAGTACCAGCTGAATATCTCTGTATTCTGTGATTCAAGCATACGGTCTCTTCAAAAACAGGGTTTTACAGTCAAATTCTGAATAGTAGCCAACAGGACTAGCAATAACCTGGGGCCTTAAGCAATATCACTTGCCAATGACCCCAAATTGGAGTACCGATTTCTGGTACTACAATGTTTGTTTGTTAGCATATATGTCGTATATATCTTAATATATGGCAAGTCCATTTTAATTATTTTTATACACACACAAACAAAAATGTGTGTACATATAAATATATGTGTGTATATACACATGTATGTTTATGTATACATATATTCATATATATGAAAAATTGTAATACATCTACAGTAAAAATCCAACACCTGTTCACGTTTTGGAAAAATCACACATACATAAACTTAGTAAAGGCAATATAGAGCAAGTCTATAGCCAACATCAAACTAAACAGAGAGAAACTTAAATCAATCCCACTGAAATCAGGAAGAAGGCAAGGCTGTCCACTCTCTATCTCTTCAACATAGTACTTGAAGTCCTAGCTAGAGCAATAAGATAACTAAAGGAGATCAAGGTGATACAAATCAGAAAAGAAGAAGAAAAAGTATCACAATAAACAGATAATGATAATATACATGAGTGACACAATTTTCAATTCAGCAGCTTTCTTATTTATTCAAAGCATCAGAAACATGAAAGAAACAGAAATAAAATCAAAACTCAATATTAAAAAATATAATTTAAGTAGTGTATGCAGATTTTAAATAACCTCAAATCTTCAAACCTAAATTCATGCATTATATAACAGCTAAATGTCATTAAGTTCCCAAACTATTATACTCTTTCAAAATAAGACAATAAAATCATCAGATATTTTTAATGAATTACAATAATCCTTATTAAAATCAATGTAGATATTTGAATGGTACCAATAAACCAATACAGAATTTGATTTAAAATGAAACTTTCAGGGGAAGGGGCAAGATGACAGCGCTGGGAGGACTCTCATTCTGACCAGCAGCACAGCAGGATCGGCACAGTGACCAGCAGTCAGAACTCTCAGCCCTAAAACACAGTGATTGTGTTTCCCAGGTGAGAGGATACCCCACAGTGGGGAAATCAGTCAGCCTCAACTCACCCAGCTAAACGAGGGAAGCGATGCTGTTCCACTAGGCACTTGATCGCCAGCCCAGAGCCACATGCTGGTGTGCTCTGATCACTATCCCAGACTGAACTGTGATTTCCAGTTGAGAGATAACCCCACAGGAACGATTGGGACCGACCGACCTTAGGTCACCCAGACATTCCTTGGAAAAGACCCAGGGTTCCACTGGCGCCCAGGAGCCAGCCAAAAGCCAGAGCCTGGATACAGGCGCCAGCACAGAGTCCTGCCTGTGCCTGACTCACTGCCCCAGCTAGAACTGTGGGCCCCAGGGCACCAGAGACTGAGTTTCTCTGTCAGATACAAACCCAGGGGGGGGGGGGGGGAAGGCAGGTCTGATCTCAGAGCACTCAGCTGATACCACCACCCCAAAAAGGTCTGGGGAAAAATTAACCAGTTTCAGCAGATGCCCACGTACCCAATTGCCAGAAAGGCAGAAAGGCAGAGCCACGCAAGTCTGTGCCTGCAGGTTCTACTCGCCATCACAGACAGAATGGCTATCCCCAAAGCAAAGACTGGGTGTCCCTGTCAGGAGGAAACCCCACAGTCGGGGGATCATCAGGTCCAACGCTCAGGACACCCAGCTCCAAAAGACTTTCTGGATTCACGCAGACTCTAGGCTCTAGCCTTCTACTGCAGGCAGGAGCTCCATGTCCACCCACCATTAGTGAGTACCGCTAGGGCACTGGGGCACACAGCTGCATCCTCAGACCTACAAAAGCCAGAGCACCATTACAGCAGCCCTCAGATACTGCTGCAAGGTTCAACCAGTTATCCCTAGCTAAACGGACAATCTGTGGGAATCCCTGGTTCTTCAAAAGGGCTGCACCCAACAATTACACCTTAAGAGCAACAGCTACAACTCACTAAATTCAGAGCAAGAAAACCAGCAGCAGGGAGGCATCACCAGAACTTCTCTTGATGAGAGGAGAGCCTGCCTGAACACTACAGTTACCACAAAGGTTCATACACGTGAAGTAAACTGTGACAATTCCTGAGAAGCACCACTATTCAGTTGACCATACCATAAAAGCAGAGGACAACTTCAGAACCCCACCAAGTGGATTCTCCCCACTCCATGACCCGGCAGTCACCAGAAATTAACAGACAACACCTGAGACAGAGAGATGGGTAGAGGCCAGCAAAAAAGCACAACCAACAAAAGGCACAGCAATATGGCACTCCAAAAAACCCAGTTATCCAGGGGCAAGTATGCCTGGACACCCTAACATAAGTGAAATTCAAGAAGATGACCTTACGTCTATGCTCATGAAGAGGATAACAGAGGGAAAAAATGCGTAAGGACCTAGAGGAAGATAAACCAAACAGATTGTGGCCATCCATAAAGAAATACAGAAAGTTGCAGCCAGTTTGTAGAATTTAGAGAGGAAATGCTTAAATCACTGAAAGAAATAAAAGAAAAAGAGGAATGTTCAAAAAAAAAAACAAAAAAAAGATGAAGGAATTGATGGAAAAACAGGAAAATACAGTCAGACAGGTGAAGGAAATCAATAAAATGGTTCAAGATCTGAAGATAGAATTGGAAAAATTAAAGAAAACACAAATGGAGGAAATCGTGGAGAGGGAGAGCCTAGGAAAGAAAATAGGAACTACAGAGATAAGCATAACCAACAGACTACAAGAGATGGAAGAAAGATTCTCAGGTGTGGAAGATACAATGGAAGAAATCGATGTATCCATCAAAGAAAATAATAAATCTAAAAAATTCCTAACACAAACCATCCAAGAAATCCAAGAAAACATTAAAAGAAAAAAACCTAAGAATAATAGGAATAGAGGAAAAAGAAGATTCCCTCCTCCAAGGCCCAGAAAATATTTTCAACAAAATCATTGAAGAAAAATTTCCCCAATTTAAAGGGGAGGTATATAAGAATACAAGAGGCCTACAGAACACCTAATAAATTAGACCAGAAAAGAAAACCCTCCCGTCACATAATAATCAAAACAAGTATACAGAACAAAGAAAAAATCCTAAAAGCTGCAAGGGAAAAAGGCCAAGTAATATATTATGGCAAACCCATTAGAATCACACCTGACTTCTCAACAGAAAGTATGAAAGCCAGAAGGGCCTGGATGGATATCATGCAGACTCTAAGCCAACACAGATGTCAGCCTAGGCTACTGTACCCAGCAAAACTCTCAGTCCTCATAAATGGAGAAAACAAGATATTCAATGACAAAAACAAATTTCAACAGTACCTACACACAAATCCAGCATTACAGAAGATGCTAGAAGGAAAAATACAACCCAAGAAAACTACTTTCAAGAAAACACAGGAAACAAATAACCCTTGCTACAGCAAAACAAAAAGTAGCCAAAAACACAAACACACTACCATAGCCAACATCAATATCAAAGGATCTAACAGCCACTGGTCATTAATCTCTCTCAACATCAATGGACTCAGTTCTCCAATAAAAAGACACAGACTAACAGAATGCATGCGTAAACAAGACCCAACAATTTGTTGCATACAAGAAACACAGCTAAATCAAAATGATAGACATTACCTGAGAGTAAAGGGCTGGAAGACAGTTTTCCAAGGACATGGACACAAGAAGCAAGCAGGAGTAGCCATTCTAATATCTAATAAAATAGATTTTCAACCAAAATTAATCAAAAGAGATAGAGAAGGACACTTCATTCTTATCAAGGGAAAAATCCAACAGGAAGATATCACAATCCTAAACATCTATGCCCCAAATGCAAGGGCACCTACATTTGTAAAAGAAACTTTAATAAAGCTTAAACCACACATAGACCCCACACACATTAATAGTGGAAGATTGCAACACTCCACTCTCAAAAAAGGACCAGTCAACAAAACTGAAATAAAAGAAAGAAACAATAACTCTGACAGAGGTCATGAATCAAATGGACAACACAGACATCTATAGAACCTTTGACCCAACACAAAAGAATTTAGCATCTTCTCAGCACCTCATGAAACCTTCTCCAAAATAGAATATATAGTTGGTCACAAAGCAAGACTCAACAAATACAAGAAGATTGAAACAATACCTTGTATCCTATCTGAACACCATGGACCTCAATGACAAAAATAGCAAAAGGCCTACACACACATGGAAACTGAACTACTAAATGATAGCTGGGTCAGCAAAGAAATAAAGAAAGAAATTAAAGACTTCCTAGAATTCAATGAAAATGAAGTCACAACATACCCAAACTTATGGGACACAATGAAGGCAGTGCTAAGAGGAAAGTTCATAGCACTAAGTGCCTTCAAGAAGAAATTTGAGACAGTGCACTCAAGCAACTTAATGGCTCACTTAAAAACCGTAGAAAAAGAAGAAGCAGACACACCAAGAAGGAGCAGGCGGCTGGAAATAATCAAACTCAGGGCTGAAATAAATCAATTAGAAACAAATAAAACAATTCAAAGAATCAATGAAACCAAGAGCTAGTTCTTCGAGAATATCAAAAAGACAGACAAACCCTTAGCGAAACTAATTAAAAAGCAGAGAGACACTATCCAAATCAACAAAATCAAAAACGAAAAGGGGATATAACCACAGACACTGAAGAAATTCAAACAATGATTAGGACTTACTTTAAAAGCCTAATGCCACAAAATTTGAAAATCTAATTGAAATGAAGAATTTTCTTGACCGATTCCACATGCCAAAGCTGAATCAAGATCAGGTAAATCAATTAAATTTTCATATATCCCCTAAAGAAATAGAAGCATTCATCAAAAGTCTCCCATCCAAAAAAGCCCAAGGCCAGATGGTTTCAGGACAGAATTCTACCAGACCTTCAAAGAAAAGCTAACATCCATACTCTTAAAACTATTCCACAAAATAGAAACAGAAGGAACACTACTGAACTTATTCTATGAAGCCACAGTCACCTTGGTACCTAAACCTCACAAATACTCAACAAAGAAAGAGAATTTCAGGCCAATGTCCCTCATGAACATTGATGCAAAAATACTCAACAAAATACTTGCAAACCGAATCCAAGAATACATCAAAGGTATCATCTACTACAACCAAGTAGGCTTTATCCCAGGCATGCAGGGGTGGTTCAATATAAGGAAATCCATCAATGTGATCCACCACATAAACATTCTGAAGAAGAAAAATTCCACATGATCATCTCATTAGATGCTGAAAAGGCATTTGAAAAATACAACATCCATTCGTGTTCAAAGTTTTGGAGAGATCAGGGATACAAGGCAAATATCTGAACATAGTAAAGGCAATATACAGCAAGCCTATAGCCAATATCAAACTCAATGGAGAGAAACTTAAATTATTCCCTTTGAAATCTGGGACAAGGCAAGGCTCCCCACTCTCTCCATATCTCTTTAACATTGTTCTTGAAGTCCTTGCTAGAGCAATAAGACAGTTGAAGGAGATCAAAGGGATACAAATTGGAAAGGAAGAAGTCAAAGTATCACTGTTTGCAGATGATATGATAGTATACCTGAGTGACCCCAAAAACTCTACCAGGTGACTCCTACAGCTGATTAACACCTTTCGCAAAGTGGCTGGATACAAAATTAACTCAAAAAAATCAGTAGCTTTCTTGTATACAAAAGACAAAAGGGCTGAGAAAGAAATTAGAGAAACAACACCCTTCACAATAGCCACAACGACATAAATTACTTTGGTGTGAACCTAACCAAGCAAGTCAAAGACGTGTATGAAAAAAATTTCCAGTCTCTGAAGAAAGAATTAGAAGAAGATATCAGAAGATGGAAAGCTCCCCCACGCTCATGGTTTGGCAGGATTAATATAGTAAAAATGGCCATCTTACCAAAATCAATCTACAGATTCAATGCTTTTCCCATCAAATTACCAACACAATTCTTTACAGAACTTGAAAGAAAAATTCTCACCTTCATATGGAACAACAAGAAACCCAGAATTCCTAAAACAATTCTCTATAGGAAAAGATCTTCAGGAGGTATCTCCATCCTTGATCTCAAGCTGTACTATAGAGCAACAATACTAAAAACTACATGGTACTGGCATAGAAACAGACTGGTGGATCAATGGAATCAAATAGAAGACCCTGACATAAATTCACACACTTATGGACACGTGATTTTTGACAAAGATGCCAAAACCATTCAATGGATAAAAGACAGCATCTTTAACAAATAGTGCTTGTCTAATAGGATGTCTTCATGTAGGAAAATGCAAATAGATGTATACTTATCACCCTGCACAAAACTGAAGTCCAAGTGAATCAAAGACATTAATATAAAACCAGACACACTAAACCGCTTAGAAGAAAAAGTGGGGAAGAGTCTTGCACTCATTGGCAAAGGAGACAACTTCCTGAACAGAACACCAACAGCACAGGCTCTAAGAGCAACAATCAATAAATGGGACCTCATGAAAATGAAAAGCTTCTGAAAAGCAAAGGACACTGTCATCAGAACAAAACGACTGCCTACAGATTGGGAAAGGATCTTCACCAACCCTATATCTGACAGAAGACTAATATCCAGTATATATAAAGAACTCAAGAAGTTAACCAGCAAGAAATCAAGTAATCCAATTGAAAAATGGAGTACAGAGCTAAACAGAGAATTCTCAATAGAGGAATATCGAATGGCAGAGAAAAACTTAAAGAATTGTTCAATGTCCTTAGTCATAAGAGAAATGCAAATCAAAATGACTCTAAGATTTCACCTTACACCCATCAAAATGGCTAAGATAAAAAACTCAAGAGACAACACATGCTGGAGAGGTTGTTGAGAAAGGGGAACCCTCCTCTACTGCTGGTGGGAATGTAAACTTGTACAACCACTCTGGAAAGCAATCTAGCGCTTCCTCAGACAACTAAGAATAGCACTTCCTCAAGATCAAGCTCTATCACTCCTAGGCATATACCCAAAAGAGTCTCTAGTACACAATAAGGACATTTGCTCAACCATGTTTTTTTCAACCTTATTTGTAATAGCCAGAAACTGGAAACAGCCCAGATGCCCCTCAGTGGATGAATGGACACAGAAATTGTGGTACATCTACACAATGGAATATTACTCAGCAATAAAAAACCAGGAAATTATGAAATCTACAGGGAAATGGTTGTATCTGGAAAAGATCATCCTGAGTGAGCTATTCCAGAAGCAGAAAGGTGCACACAGTATATACTCACTTCTCTAGACATATAGTATAGGATAAGCCTTCTAAAATCTGTACACCTAAAGAAACTAATCAAGACGGAGGACTCTTGCTAAAATGCTAAATTTCTATCCAGAAAGGCAAAGAGGATGGACATCAGAAGAAGGCAAAAAGATGAATCAAGTCAGGAGCCTGACACTGAGGACCTCTGAAAGGCTCTGCCCTGCAGACTATCAGTGCAGATGCTGAGACTTATGGGTAATGTTTGGGCAGAGTGCAAGGAATCATAGGAAAGGAGTGAGCAACAATAAGATCTGGAGAGTACAGGAACTCCACATGGAGAGCAACAGAACCAAAAATTCTGAGCACAGGGGTCTTTCCTGAGACTGGTACTCTAACCAAGGACTATGCATGGAGATAACCTAAGACCCCTGCACAGATGTAGCCCATGGCATTTTAGTATCCAAGTGGGTTCCATTGTGATAGGAACAGGGACTGTCTCTGACATGAACTGATTGGCCTGCTGTTTAATTACCTCCTCCTGAGGGGGAAGCAGCATTACCAGGCCACAGAAGAAGACAATGCAGCCACTCCTGATGAGACCTAATTGACTAGGATCAGAAGGAAGTAAAAGAAGACCTCCCCTATCAGTGGACTTGGGGAGGGGTAGGAGTGCAGAGGGTGAAGAAGTGAATGATTGGGAGGAGGGAGGAAACCACAGGTGGAATACAAAGTGAATAAAATGTAATTAATAAAGAATTTTAAAAAATGAAACTTTCATATTAATCTACCACAGTTCTCAGCACATCAGCTGTTAGAGGTAGATATGTTTACCTTGTTTGCAATGTGTACACATATCAAATATTTCATAGCACTTCATTAATATGTAAATTGTATGATTTTATTTATGTTTTTCTTGTCAGAAGTTTCTATTTGTTTTAAAAGTTTTCTGTACATTTGCCTATGTTAATATTTAGAGGTAGTCTAGACAAATGTTTTCTACTAATGCAATACCCTGGAATTAATTTCAGTGATCTGGATGCTTAATGTCATTTTGGAAGGATGTACCATTGATTTTACAGTGATTTAAAACTTACTCTGATATTTTACAATGCCACAAATCTTCTATGAGGAAGAGTTAGTTGTAATGCAGCATAGTCTTGGAGTACTGGGAAATCTTACACTGTTTTTAGTACTTTTTAAACATTTGGTGACATATAAGTATGTAGCATGTTGCATTGCTGTGTGCAATGTGCTTTATTTCAAAAGAAAACTCAATTCATTATAAAACCTCTAGCATTTTAACTTAAATTGTGAGATACAGGGAGAAAATATTCTATTTGGTGCATGATACAAGGAAGAAAGTTTCAAGTTTTAGACCATAAAATTTAAATACAACTAAGGTGTCACAATATTATGTTGTAATGACAACAAAACTAAAATTCTACTACACAGCATTACCAGTGGTTAGCATATATTGGTTGGTTATGACGTCAAAGAACCATAATAGTCTTTTGATGGCTTAGCAATAGAAGGTATGTAATTTCTTACAAAATTATTTATTCTGCAGTGTATTAAGGTTTTAGTTAAATTACATAATTTAGTTCAAATAATTTATTTCACTCCTAGCCTCAACTGGCTAACATCTACATTTTTAGAGAATAGTTAAGTTTCTTTCCCTTTCTCCTGTAAGTAGTATGCTTTTTAATACTTTGATATTAGCTATTATTTTATATCAAATTCATTTGAAAAGAAAGAGGATAACATTCCCATTCCTATTCATTTCCGATATGATTTGTTTGTGTTTATAAATTTACTTTTTCAAAAAAGTATTACTGGAAAATGCTTTCGGTTAATAGGTATTTAGAATAAAACTTACCTAATTTTCTCTAACTACAAGGCTGAATTTTCATTGCTGTTCATGACAATCGCCTTTCTTTACTAATGCACTGGTTTCAAGCGGAATATTTGAAGGCAGAATAATGAGATAGTTTGTTTGCTTTAGCACAGATTTCTACTTTTAAAGGAAAAAAGGCTTTCTCAGAGTATCTGTTGCATGAAATCTTATCTTGCTTTTCTAACTTTTCATCTATTATCTCAATTTGTTTTTCTCAGTTAAAGAAAAAGAGTAAAACATCCTAAAACAACTTTATATTTATTTTTAACCTAAGTAATTACAGGACAGAGACCATCTCATTCAAGGAAGCAAGTGGTGCTCCACTTACCACCTAATGAAAACTTCATTTAAAATATATGTTTGTTGATGGGGTGTATGAATTTAAATATATGTCCAATTCAAATACTTATTTATATTTGTTCTTTTTGTAAAATCACTTTTTTCTCATTAATTAGTTATTTATTCAGTTTACATCCACATTGCAGCCTTCACCCTCCTCTCCTCCTGGCCCCACCCTCTCACAATCTTCCGTCTTTCTCCCTCCCCTTCTCTTCTGAAAAGGAAAGCCCTCTCCCAAAACTCCAAGGCACAGCAAATCTCATCAGAACTAAGCACAACCTCTTCCACTGACGCCGGAGATGACAGTCCAGCTAGAGGGAAGTGATCCAAAATGAGGCAACAGAGTCCAAGTCAGAGACAGCGTCTGTTCACTAGGAACCCTCATGAAGACCAAGCTGCCTATCACCTACATATGTGTAGGGAGGCTTCGGTTCAGTCCATGCTTGCTCTTTGGTTGGTACTTCAGTCTCCATAAGACCTAATGGGTTCTTCCTCTTGGGGAGTTCTTGTCTCCTGTTTCTTTTTATCCTGTCCCCTACTCTTCCTCAATACTCTCTGAGCTTTACCTAAATGTTTGTCAGTGCATCTGTTTTGATCCGGTGCTTGGTGATGCCTCTAAGAGGACATTTATGCTAGGCTCCTGTCTATAAGCATAGTAGACTATCAGTAATATGAGGCAGGAGTTGGCTCTCTCCTATGGGGTGGGTCTCAAGTTAGGCTAGACATTGTTTGGTCATATATAAAGAACTCAAGAAATTAAACACCAACAAACTGCATAACCCAATTGCAAATGGATACAGAGCTAAACTGAGAATTCTCCATAGTGGACAGTCTAATGACAAAGAAGCACTTTAAGAAATGATCTAGGGCTGGAGAGATGGTACAGCCATTAAAGGCTAGGCTCACAACCATAAATATAAGAAATGATCTGCATTTCTCACTCATCAGGGAAATGTAAATCGAAAGGACTCTGAAATTCCATCTTACAGCCCTCAAAATAGCTAAGAGAAAAAGCTCAAGTGACAACACTTGCTGGCAAATATGTAGAGAAATCAGAACACTTCTCCATTGTCTGTAGGAATGTAAGCTTATACAACTTTGGAAATCAGTCTGGTGCTTTCTTAGGAAATTACAAATAGCTCTACCTCAAAATCAAGCTACAGGACTCTTGGGTATATACTCAAAAGATGCTCCCCCAAGGTAAAATCTAATTTTTTTAATTAAAATTTTATTTATTTTTCATTAATTACATTTTATTCACTTTGTATCCTAGCTGTAGCCTCCTCCCTCATTCTCTCCTAGTCCCACCCTTACTCCCTCATCTCCTCCCATGCCCCTCTCTAAGTCCACTGATAAGGGAGGTCCACCCAAGGAGAGCAACAGAACCAAAATGTCTGGGCACCGGGTTTTTTGTTGTTGTTGTTGTTGGGTTTTTGTTTGTTTGTTTGTTTTGATACTCCAACCAAAGACCATTTATGGATATTACCTAGAACCCCCCTGCTCAGATGTAGCCCATGGCAGCTCAGTATCCAAGTGGGTACTCTAGTAAGGGGGACAGGGACTATCTCTGACATGAACTCAGTGGCTGGCTCTTTGACCACCACCCTCCAACCCGGAAGGAGGAGCAGCCTTGCCTGGCCACAGAGGAGAACAATGCAGACAGTCCTGATCAGACCTGAAAACCTACTTCTAAAACCATCCTTCTATTTAAAATATATTCTGAAAATATGGGAATGTAACTATTCAAAATTACACTAAAAATTCACTTGTTTTTTCATTATTCTATCAACCTTCTTTCAGATAGATATGGATTTCTTCATGGTTATACAATCAAAATATTCTATTTGAAGTGTCAAATCCATCACAAGAATTTCTCATCAATAAAACCCCAGAACTCATCTATAAAGACCCTTACAATTGTGCTACTCAGATAGTTTTTATATCTCCTTGACTATCCTTGAAATATTTCGATAGTTGCCATACAGGTGAAATTGTTTGTTCAGGTTTTCTCTTGTCCTTAGAAATGGACTGTAATATTCCTTTGCAATACAGAATCCTTATTTTTATAAGTGGTTGAGAACAGATAAGTAGGTAATTCTTTCATATGCAAATTCTGATGTCCTTCTAAGACAAGGTGTTACAATGTATTCTCAAAGTGAAAAACTGAAGCATGCTCCTACTGGACTATTAGTTAAATTAGTTTTAACCATTGCTTAAAACTTTCAGAAAAGAAATTGGTTTATTTTTATTTTTATCAATCCATATTTTTTTGCCTGAGTTTTACTAACAGGCCTTGTTACATTAAGAGATAATGTAACCAATGCATGCAAGCAAAATTGCAAAGTGGAAATTCAAATACATTATTTACATGAAACAAAATTCAAGTTAATTGTGTTTATAAGTAATAGAGATGGCTTAGTACTGAAGAGCATATCTTCTTCCGGCAGAGAACCAAAGCATCCACCTCAGATGGCATACAGCTGTGCAAACCTCCAGGGTCTTTCTCACCTCTGCAGGCATCAGCACTGACATACACACACACATACGTACAGCAAACAAATAAATAACACATGTAATAAAAAATAAAATTTAAGAATATATGAAGCTCAAAGGATTTCATTGTTTTTTTACCTCATTAATAAATGTTAAATTACATTCTTGGTTCTAGAAAGGTGAGTCCATTTTTTTGCTAAGTTGAAATAGTAAATGTATACATATGTACATATGCAAATTATGACTGAGTATAGACTTTTTTTAATTGGATATTATGGTCTTTTTATGTATCTAGAATAAAGCCTGCAAAGGTAGTTCTTGCACGTTTTTCCACGGGTTTTGTAGAATATACTAATAAATCTTTGGAAGGCTGCTTTGATCATACTCAATGCAGGGTATTTCTAGATTATTCACTCTCTTATTCACAGTATGAACACAACACGTATGGACTTTATATAAAGATTTGGTGTTTTAATAATTACAATTGTTTATCATTATTTGATGCACATGTGTATGTATATATGCAGTGAATGCCACAGAATGTGTGGAGAGGTAGGAAACAGTTTGTGGGTGTCTGTCTTCTCTCTCCACCATGGGCTTAGATTGAATCAGCTCACACGGTTTGCAGAAAGTATTTTAGCCTCCGATCCATCTTGCTAACTGAATAGGTGGATTATTATTTCTTATCTTCCCTCAGTACTACATTGTCAGCAAAATTTATATGAAGAGCTATTTTCCAATTTTGAATTTTAACAAATATAGCAAAGACAAGCTATCAACAAGCAAAGCTTTAAGCTATAGTTTTGTGCAACACCACAGAGCATCTCACTTGGAAACTGGATCTATAATCTGTGCTTTGCAGGCAACTCTTACTCTCTCTATTTGAGAATAGTAGATTTTGCCAAAATATTGTGATTCAAGGGATGCTTTTATTTCCTTTAGAATTTTGCTTATTATGCCTTTTATTATGCCCTAAATCCTCATCCAAAAGCAATTATAGCACATTTTCTTGGCCTTCACCTGATGCCTATATTGAATTGGCAAGAGAAAAAATGTAAAATCACGTTTTGCTGCACGTTATTTAAGCCAAATAAGTTATGCTGAAACCTGCCTTTGCATTACTTACCAAGTCCTTTCTTCGAGGACATTTAGTTTTTAAAATACTAGTTTATAAGTTCAAGAAATAGAGCCTACTATTTGGAAATCCAAGTAAGAGTTATTTTAAGATAAGTCCTGTTAAGTAAATAGTAATTTGGGTTTTAGTTAAAAACATTTGGAAGGGAGAAAATGGGGAAATGCTTCCATAATGTCATTTATTACATTTTGTAATTAGTTTATTTTGAAATTTAATCATTTTATCTTAGCATACAAAAAATATAGATTTCATTATCTCGCACACAAATATACACACCTTATTCTTGTCCACCCTTGTACCATTGTCTGATTGACACTGTTCCTACACCAAAAGAGCTATTTTTGACCGTTATTAAAAACGCTTTTTTTTTCGTGCTTTTTTTGTCTTCTGACATGCTTGACCACCTTTTGGGAAGACGTTGGGTAGTACATCGGGTGCATCTGAACATGGGTACCTACAAAGTTGAAAATAACTAAGGGAAGAATGGAAGGTGCCTCAAAGTGGCCTTACATCTGTTCAAGGAGAGAGACATTGGATAAGACAAGTGGAAACCTCCTGAGGACTCAGACTATTTTTTTTTAATTATTCAAGAACAAAAATACTCATTTTTATACCCTGTGTGTCTTTCTGCTTCTAAGATACCTCACTCAGGATGATCTTTTCCAGTTCCGACCTTTTACCTGCATAAGTAATATTCCATTGTGTAGATATACCATAATTTCTGTATCAGTTCCTCAACTGAGGGACATCTGAGCTGTTTCCAACTTCTGGCTATTACAAGTAAAGCTGATACAAACATGGTTGATCAGAAATCCTTGTTGTGTACTTGAGCCTCTTTTGGATATATGCCTAGGAGTGATATGGCTGGATCTTGAGGAAGCGCTATTCCTAACTGTCTGAGAAAGTGCCAGATTGATTTCCACAGTGGTTGTACAAGTTTACATTCCCACCAGCAATGGAGGAGGGTTCCCTTTTCTCCACATCCTCTCCAGCATGTGTTGTCACTTGAGTTATTCATCTTAGCCATGGGTGTAAGGTGAAATCTCAGGGTCATTTTGATTTACATTTCCCTGATGACTAATGATGTTGAACATTTCTTTAAGTGTTTCTCTGCCATTCTATATTCCTCTATTGAGAATTCTCTGTTTATCTCCATACCCAATTTTTTAATTGGATTACTTGATTTGTTGCTGATTAATTTCTTTAGTTCTTTATATATACTGGATATTAGCCCTCTGTCTAATAGAGAATCGGTAAAGATTCTTTCCCAATCTGTAGGCAGCCATTTTGTTTTGATGACAGTGTCCTTTGCTTTACAGAAGCTTTTCAGTTTCATGAGGTCCCATTTATTGATTGTTGCTCTTAGAGCCTGTGCTGTTGGTGTTCTGTTCAGGAAGTTGTCTCCTGTGCCAATGAGTTCTAGGGTCTTCCCCACTTTTTCTTCTAACAGATTGAATGTGTCTGGTTTTATGTTGAGGTCTTTGATCCACTTGGACTTTAGTTTTGTGCAGGGTGATAAGTATAGATCTATTTGCATTTTTCTACATGTAAACATCCAGTTAGACCAGCACCATTTGTTGAAGATGCTATCTTTTTTTCCATTGTACTCACTCATAAGTGGATACTTGACTATTATATAAGATAAACATACTAAAATATGTACACCTAAGGAAGCTAATCAGGAAGGAAGACTCTGGCTAAGATCCTCAATCCCCATTCACAAAGGCAAAGGGGATAGAAATTGGAGAAGGCAGAAAACAGGGAACAGGATAGGAGCCTCTGAAAGACTCTAACCTACAGGGTATCAAAGCAGATGCTGAGACTTATAATCAAACTTTGGGCAGAGTATGGGGAATCTTTTGAAAGAAGTAGGAGTTAGGAATATCTGAAGAGGACAGGAACTCCACAAGTACAGGGACAGTTCCTGAAAATCTGGGCACAGTGGTCTTTTCTGAAACTGATACTACAGCCAAGGACCACTCATGGAGATGGCCTGGAACCCCTGCACAGAGGTAGCTTATGGCAGTTCAGTATCTAAGTGGCCTCCATAGTAATGGTGACAGGGACTGTCTCTGAAATGAACTGATTAGACTGCTCTTTGATCTCCCCCACCCCCAGCAGGGAGCAGCCTTACCAGGCCACAGAAGCAGACAATGCAGCCACTCCTGGTGAGAACTGATAGACTAGGATCAGAGGGAAGGTGAAGAAGACCTCCCTTTTCAGTGGACTGGGAGAGGCATATGGGTGGGGAAGAGGGAGGGTGGGATTGAAAGAGGAGGAGGGAGGGAGGTACAGGGGGAGATACAAAAGGAATAAACTGTAATTAATAAAAATAAAAAAATTAAATGAAAAAAATTATTCATTTTTGTTCTCGATTTTTTTCTGGTCTGGTACATATCAATAGGAGAAAATTTGTAATCATTGAAGGATGAAAACAAACAATTTGCTTTCACTTTAAATGATGAAGTAGTGTCTTGAGGCAGGAAAGACAGTATAAATATGTTAAGTTGGAACATAAATTTGCAAACAAAAATTTCTTCTTTAAGGGAAGACTAGGAGAAAATATTGTTGTCTTCAAATTAAGTAACTGTTGATTAATTATTTATTCATAAATTTTGCATAGACTTGAGATCCTGCTATTGTGAATCAAACATCAGATATTATATATTGGACTTTCTTAATGAGTCATGTTAAATTCAAAATAAACAACTAATATATATATTTTCTATATTAATTATGCAAAAATGGAAATATAATTGTATTTCTTTTAATTTTGTGAAGGAGAAGAAAAGGAGGAGGAGAGGAATACATGAAGTTTTGAGTGAGATTTTTGGAAAGTTCCATTAAGAGGTTTACTGTTGAAGAATGGATGAACTAAAAAAGAAGGACAACATACCGAAAGAAGTGAAAGTATGATGGTAATATATTGATAAAAAGGTTGCCAGTCAGAACGGGAAAGAGGATGAGAGAGAGAAATATGGAGTGAAAAGATCTAAAATTTATTATAAAAACTCATGAACTGTAAAATAATTTCTCAGACAATAAATATATACTTAAAAATGCAGCCATTTAAATATTTAGTTAGTTTTATTTCATACATATGCGTATTTTGTCTGCATATGCATCTTGACACCACATGCACGCCTTGTTCATGAATGTCAGAGTTGCTCATCAGATCCCCTGGAGCTCAACTTTCAGGTCGTTGTGACAGACCATATGGGTGCTAGGAACTGAGTTCTGCTCTTCTGCAAGCACTTGTTCTTAGTACTTTTAACTGTGTCCTCTCCCCATCTCCAAAAAAACAAATCAAAATAAACAAAAACAAAAAGTCAGGCCACTGGTTTTGTTACATGATTAAAAAAGTACAGTTGTTGTATAAAGTTCAAAATATATACATTTTTTTAAAACCAGAAAGACATTATTATGTATTTGATGTCATATAGTCACTTCTTTTTGCTTTACAGCCTCAAAGTTAATATATAACAGTGTACTCGTTCAAAATTGTAGCAGTCACTTTTGTATTGAAGTGATGAAACACACATCAAAGACAATTTAAATTGTAAAGATCTTATTTGGGATAATTCTTTCAGAGAAAGAGTCCATGACAGAGGGAACATGGCAGCCAGTGGTGGATGGCAGCTACAATGGAAAGCTGAAAAAAAATCACACCTTCAGTTTGGTGTTTCATTTCCTTTTGTGTGTGATCTTACATTGCTTTCTTCTTTTAAATAGGTTTTGTTATTGTACTGTATTGTTTTTTGGGTTTTTCTTTTTTTAGAAATAATTTAAATTTGGGTAGATATGGAGGGGAAAGATCTTTGAGAGGGGAAAAATATAATCAAAGTATATTTAAAAATTGTTTTAAGCAACAAAAAAATCAATAAAATGAAAAATCTATCTTCAACCCTAAACAGAGTGGACTGTAAGCAGAGTGAGGCAATGAACTCTCCAAAGTTTTCTCCAATCCCATACTTCCTCCAGAAAACTGCATCATACCCCTAAACAGCCTCAACAACTGCAGACCAAGGGTTCACATCCTTAAACCAGAAGAAGACATTTTCCATTCAAACAGCCATGACAATTCATTCAGATAACTTAACATGAATTCCTGTGATCTTGTCATAATTGTCATTTTTCTTCACTATTATCACCTTGACTCTGGAGCAATAAAGTGATAGGATAGGCAAATGACAGAAGTAACTGTATCGACTGGCATCCATTCAGTGATGCTTTAAATAAACCAACCTAAAGTTAAATAAGTAACATTGTACACAGGTTAAACTGTTAGTTAGTATAGAGAACCACAAACATGGTGCTATTTTTTTGTATTGCAGTTTTAGATTATGAATTTGAGGTGATATATTTCATTAAAAATATGTTAAGTGTAATCTCAAGTGTGAAGGGAAAGGCCTTGCCAGAGTCAAGCTGTAGGATTACTTTTTCAGTCATCTTTAAAAATAAAAATTAAAATTTAAAAAAAATCAATGTTGCGTGATTTTTAAGTTGCAGTGAAATCACTGCATTGCAGGAGTGTTCTTAAAAAAAAAACTGCTACACTAACTGCAATTGGCATCACCTGGGACATCATTAAGAACACAATGGTTGTGCCCTATCTATGCTTATGTGCTGAAGGAATTATAGCTGAGAACTAGTGAATATAGCGTTAAAGAAGCGTTTTTAGATAATGGGAATGCAAGGTAGTGTTTAAGGAGCATTTAGGAAGATGTGAAATGAACCCCCTGTGAGCTTGGACTGGAGGATGTCACCATCTCCTGCTGAGACAGTCATTAGCTGTCAGCTTTAAAGTTGAATTTCCTGCCTTTTACTCTAGGTTTCTCTTGAAATCTTGATGGAAGTTAGTCTGAAATCAAACTACTACACTTCAGACAAAATCACAATGTTCTTTCATAAATTATGAGGAATCCTTAACTTTAGTGTTATTTGAGTGCTTTCAGTTGAATTATTGAGGAATCTAATTATTTTAAAATCTGAATTCTTTAACAGTAGACTTATATTTTTCAAATTGTGTGCAAAAAGCTTTGTTTTTCCTTATGTTTTGTCATTAAGGTCAGTGTGCTAACAAGAGCATTTTTTAAAATTTAATTATTAAACAATGGTCTGTATCATTTCAGTTCATATTATTATAAGCACCATGAAAATAGGAATCATTTTTGGTTAAAAAGTTTTCTTCTTAGAAGTCCAAGCTACTTTCAACTACTTATTTTATTTTTAGATAATAAGAAAGCCTCTCAACCGAGTTTAATGAGAAAAGTATATACAGCAGAAATGTATTCTAGAATTTGTCCCAGTGTGTAGAATATTATCAACATTTTCTCCTGCTGTAGAAGAATAGTTAGACTTCAATTCAATTTGCATTTGGGAGATAGGGCATTTTGCTGCCAGTCTCCTGAGCTAAGAGATTTTGCTACTTAGCATGCCTATAGTTAACCAATGTGTGTACACGTTTCATTTTATCGCGTGAGCACTGCATTCGCTGGGATCAGGTTTCAGAAACTTCGTGATGTAGCTGTAATTCTACTTTTCCTGCAGTTTCCTAACCCTGAATCTTATTCTTTACAATGGACACGTAGAACAAAAGCATCCTTCCTTCTGCTCTTCATGGAAATGAATTTACCCTCAAGTAGCTTTAGAAAGCAATATCCATTGCGCATGTCCAGTGAATTTTCAAAGATGGATTAAGAATTTACCATTGTTCAATCTATACAGCAGTCATACTTATTTTATGCCTTAGGACACAAGAATACCTAGTACCAAAAGTAAACATTCTCAAGCTGAAATGTAGGAACACAGAGGTCGTTTTTTTTTTTTTTTTTTTTTAAATGGGTGCTTTTTTGTTCCATTTGGAAGAAAGCAACTATTTCCTAAATATTATGCTTAATGTCCATTTCTGTATTTTGACACTCCCAGGTACTTTTGACCTACAGTCTTTCTGCTTATATATTATGGCCTAATTTAAAAACTGTTTACCATGAAAAATACATACCATAGGTAATAGAAAAATCCTTCTCTCTGAGTGCATTATCCAATTTCAGTCCAGTTGAATATTTTTTAAAAAGATGCAGTTTTCTATATTTCTAAACATACTTGCTTTTTATTTCTTTTGATACTCTGAGTGACTATGTAATTAGATACTCAAGAAGGTATCTAATTACACAGGACCTCATTCAAAAGAAAGTGGATAAATGTTTCCAGAAAACCAAAGCAAACTGAGATGAATTAAAAACTAGTTGAAAGTAAGTACATTGATTCATGCTTCTTCAACCACCATGATACAACTTTTCACAGAAAATAATAATCTGTTATTAAAATATGGCTTGAACATTTATATTCTTATAGACAATTGTCTTGTAAGTTGTGGATATTTATGCTTCCTTGTGCATAAGTGTAGATTTTTTTATTAATAATAAATTTATTTATATAATTTATAAAGGATTTTTTCTCCTATGTTTAAGATTTCATCTTTATGTCTCATTTATTAAAAATTGTCCATAGGTTTCTAAGTGTGTTCCTTGTATTTATTTTATTCCAGTTCACTTAACTTCTTTACAACCAATGAAATTTATTCATCAAAATTGAGAGCATTTGTCATGTTTCTTCAGTTTTTTTTTCCCCTTCCTTGCCCTCTGCTTCTGTGAATCCATTTGTAATATATCAGTAAGCTCCATGATATTGCACAAACCTCTGAGGGTCTTCTTTTTCTCTACTTTCATTTCTCTCTTTCTGAGACAGAACAATCTCAATGGATTTGTCTTCTTATGTGGGGATTCATTTTGCTGTTAGTTCAGACCTGCTGAGCTGCTACAATGAGTTTTCATTTAAGTGATTGTGCCTTTAAACTTTGGAGAAAAACTTTTGACTATGTTTTGTTTTCTTTTATTTTTTTGATTCAAAAATTAAGTGTTAGCTTATCACTGTTCATAGTTCTTATAGAGCTGTCTTTTTATGAAACTATTTCCCATACTTTTTTGTACATTGAACATTTTATATGATGATGAGTTGGCAACATTTAGAATAATTTCTCTGTGTAGTTTTTGTTCTTAGATTTTTTGCTTTGTTTTGTTTTTTAATTATTTGTGTAATAATGTTTCCCAATGTAATTCTATAAACTCTGTCTTCCATTTTAAGTATAACTACTGAAATTGTTACTTATATTCAAAGTAGTGACTAAATAATTAGGTGGAAAGCGTTATAAATGTTTGTAATAAATAAATGCCCACTTGCTGTAGAGTTCTTTCTGTGTGTTGGGATCTATTATCATGACTCCAACAGTCATGTACAAACTATATTTATATTTCATTTCTTGTTTGAAGATTAAATTCAGCAAGAGATGAAGCAAAAGAACTTCTATATATATATGTGTGTGTGTGTATACATATATATGTATATATGTGTATATATACTATATATGTGTGTGTGTGTGTGTGTGTGTGTGTGTGTAGTATCTGGAGATTTTTGTAATTCTTTATTGTACATACATTGTCCATTTATTTTTCATTTCTTTTTGTTTTTAGCTTGTTTAATTTTTGAAATTATAATTATATTTCTCCATTCCCTTTTCTCCCTCCAAGCCTTTCATAAAACTCTCCTTGCTATCTTTTAAATATGTAATCCTTTTATTCGTTAATTTTTATTGAATGCATATATGTATATATACATATGTATTTTAATATAACTGGCTCTATTTATTTTATTGCTTATCTCAAACTGGCCTTTTAAGCACTCAAAATGCTAAGCAATTATTTTCTTTTGTATCTACAGTTGTTGTTGATTCATGACAGATGTCACAGTAATGACATTCTTTATGAAGAATAATTTCTTGGACAACATGAGAAAGGAACCAAGACCACAAGGCTTCCACCTTACACATATACTAAAAGCAAATAAGGGAAAAAGAGATAGGAAGAAGTTGTATCCCTCATGAGAGAGTACTCTAATTGGTTGTCTATTGCTAAATGCTCAGCCTTGAACTCATACACTCAAGCAATATTTTATAGAATGAACAGATTATATTTAAGAATTTGTATGTGTCTATATTAACATATATGCATAAAGCAACAATTACTGAAAAAGGAGGCCATAAATTTGAAGAAGAGAAGTATATGAGAAGTGAGATATGGTTAGTGGTACATACTCAATGAAAACTAACAAACTGAGTAAAGCGTACACTGCCATGTTGGCTTTATTTTTGAAATACAGGGATTATTTTCAACATATGCAAGTCAATAAATATAACACATAAATGGTCTATGGATACAAAGGGATTATCTCAATAGATGGAGGACCTTGGAAAAACCCAACATTCCTTCATGGTAAAAGTTCTGCAGTGTAGGGCTACAGTGACTACTACAACATAGCAAAAGCTATGTGTTAGAAACCCACATGCAACATCATTCTAACTAGAAACACGCTACTTTTTTTTCAATATTTGTGCTTGAAGTCTTATCCAAAGTAATAAGGCAAATGAAAAAATTTAAGGGATACAGATAGGAAAAGAAGTCAAATTTTCACTATTGGCAGATGACATATTACACTTTGGATTTCAATACTCCTCTGTAGAAAATTTCCAGAAATAATAAACAAATTTAGTAATGTAACATGATACAGAATCAGCTTGCAGAAAACCAAGGATTTTCTGTACACTACCAAGAAATATACAGAGAAGGAGATCATAGACATACACTCATTCACAGTAGCCTCAGATAATATAAATTATTAAGGAAAAAGCTGATTTTGATGAGAGTTTTGAAATCTTGGTTTCTTTAAAAAAAACACAGAAATATCATAAGAATATATTTGTGTTTTAATTCCAGGTGTGGGGATATGGGGCTGCTTCATAACAGCTGACAATGACTTGCCTTGTGTGAAATGGACATTAAGCATAATATTTAGGAAATAGTTGCTTTCTTCCAAATGAAACAGAGTTTTTCAGACAGTATGGTGTTTGGAATTCTGGTATTTTAAGAGGGCATAATAAATGCTAGGACCCTGAGAGGTGAGGTGAGTTAGTGGTTGGTGGGTGGTTGATTGTTTGTTGGTTGCTCTTGGTTGAGGTTTGTTAGGTAGTCGAAGAAATAAGAAGAAAAAACTAGGTATCCTGATGGCTAAGGCCAATCTTGCTCCAAGGATTGGGACACCCCTAATCAACAGAAAGTAGTCTAGTCTAATGATGGCATGGTCCCTTTCCTCTCTATCCCCTTTTTCCCTCCTATAATGAAAGGGGGTTGAAAGGGAAGAAGAAAGGGAGTAGAAAAGGGTAAAAGAAGAGACCCACAAAGTAACAAATGCTGGCTACACATGATCAAGGATATGAAAGACTTTTATAATGAAAGTGATTTATCTCTGAAGAAAAAGCTAGAAAAATACCTTAAGAAATATAAAGTAACCCATGCTCATGGATTGGTAAAGTTAATTTTGTGAAAATGACTGCTTTACCAAAAGCCATTTACAGACTCTATGCCATCCCATTCAAAAAAATCTATTTTATTTTCTATTATATTATATTATATACATAAATACAAAAGACCTAGGCTTCCAACACAATCTGGCACAAAAAAAGGGTGTTGTTAGAGGGGTTACATTTTCCAATCTCCAGATATGTTATGGAGTACTAGTGATGAATACTGGAAGGTACTGTAGACCAATACAACATGAGTACAGATAACCTACAACCTTTTAAGTTTAAAAATAAATGCCAAAAATCAAATTAAGATAAAATAAACAATTTTTAGCATAGAACTAAGAATACATATGTTCACACGTCGAGTGAGGTTATACACCAGTTCACAACACTGTACAAAAATTAACTCTTGATGCATCAAAGAACTACATGTGAAACCTGAAATATATAAATTACTAGAGGGAAATATAGGGAGTACCAAACATTATATAGGTGCACAAAAGGACATTCTGAACAGGATTATATTTTTTCAAGAATTAAGACCAACAATTAACAAGTGGGACCTCATGAATTTAAACACCTTTTGCCCAGTTAAATAAGCATACGAACATTAAAAAAAAAAAAAAAATCACAGGGGAGAGCCACGATGGCAGCGCTGGGAGAGCACTGTGTCTGAGAAGCGGGACAGCACTCTCCGTGCAGTTAACAGGAGACTGAACACTGGGCCCTAAAACTACAGTGATCATGTTTCCCAGGTGGGGTCTACTCTCAGGCCATACAGCCAGAAACTGGAAGAGATCCCAGGGAAGGCAGGCATTGGGTTGCTGGGCTGTAGTCACAAGCTTGCTTGTCCCAATCACTTTCCCAGGCTGATCAGTGGGCACAAGGTAGCCAGAGACTGGGAGTCCCAGTCGCAAGAAAACCCCACCGGAAAGGAAAGTTGTGAGTCTGATCACGGGTCACGCAGTCTTTCCCTGGAAGGTCTCAAAGACCACGGGTACCTACTGCCATCACAACTGAGCTCCTGCCGCGCAGAGAGTGGCTGTCTGCCCAGCTCACCAGTAAAGATGAGCTGCGTGCCCCAGTGCAACAAAGATTGAGAATCCCGGTCAAGAGAGGGCCCCACAGGGAAGGAAGAAACCATGCTGCTTGGGTCACCTAGACTATGCCTGGGGAAAGTCTCGCAGAAATGAAAAGGTGGACATAACTACAGACACTGAGGAAATCCAAGCAATCATTAGGACTTACTTCAAAAGGCTATACAAAACAAAATTTGAAAATTTAAATGAAATGGACAAGTTTCTTGATTGAATCCACTTACCAAAGCTAAATCAGGACCAGGTAAATCAAGTAAATAGTCCTATATCCCCAAAGGAAATAGAAGCAGTCATCGAAAGTCTCCCATCCAAAAAAAGCCTGGGACCTGATGGTTTCAGTGCAGAATTCTACCAGACATTCAAAAATGAGCTAACTCCAATTCTCTTCAAATTATTCCACAAAATAGAAACAGAAGGAACATTACCAAATTCATTCTATGATGCCACAGTCACCCTCGTACCTAAACCTCACAAAGACCCAACAAAAAAAGAGAACATCAGGTCAATCTCCCTTATGAACATTGACACAAAATTACTCAACAAAATACTCGCAAACCGAATCCAAGAACACATCAAAGATATCATCCACCATGACCAAGTAGGCTTCATCCCAGGCATGCAGGGGTGGTTCAATATACGGAAATTCATCAATGTGATCCACCATATTAACAAACTGAAAGAAAAAAACCACAAGATAATCTCCCTAGATGCTGAAAAAGCATTTGACAAAATCCAACATCCATTCATGTTTAAAATATTGGAGAAAATATTGGATACAAGACACATACCTGAACATAGTAAAGATGAAATACAGCAAATCTATAGCCAACATCAAACTGAATGGAGAGAAACTTAAACCAATCACACTGAAATCAGGGAAAAGACAAGGCTGGCCACTCTCTCCATATCTCTTCAACATAGTTCTGGAAGTCCTAGCTAGAGCAATAAGACAGTTGAAGGAGATCAAGGGGATACAATTTGAAAGGAAGAAGTCAAATTATCACTATTTGAAGATGATATGATAGTATACATGAGTGACCCCAAAAACTCTACCAGGGATCGAAGGAACCGAACAGAGGACCCAGAAATAAACCCACACACTTATGGACACCTGATCTTTGACAAAGACACCAAAACCATACAATGGAAAAAAGATATCATCTTCAACAAATAGTGCTGGTCCAACTGGATATCTACATGTAGAAAAATGAAAATAGATCCATACTTATCACCTTGCACAAAACTTAAGTCCAAGTGGATCAAAGACCTCAACATAAAACCAGACACATTAAATCGGCTAGGAAAAAAAGTGGGGAATACCCTAGAACTCATTGCTACAGGAGAAAACTTCCTGAACAGAACACCAACAGCTCAGGCTCTAAGAGCAACAATCAATAAATGGGACCTCATGAAACTGAAAAGTTTCTGTAAAGCAAAGGACACCGTCATCAAACCAAAGTGACTGCCTACAGATTGGGAAAGAATCTTCACCAACCCTTTATCTGACAAAGGAACCATATCCAGTATATATAAAGAACTAAAGAAGCTGAAAAGCAGCAAACCAAGTAATCCACCTAAAAAGTGGGGAACAGAGCTAAGCAGAGAATATTGAATGGCAGAGAATCACTTAAAGAAATACTCAACCTCATTAGCCATTAGGGAAATGCATATCAAAACAACCCTGAGATTTCTTTTTTTTTAATTTTATTTTATTTTTATCAGTTACATTTTATTAATTCTGTATCCCAGCTGTGCCCTGAACCCTCATTCCCTCCCAGTCCCTCCCTCCCTCCCTCATCACCACTGTGCCCATTTCCAAGTCCACTGATGGGGGGGACCTCCCCCCATTCATCTGATCCTGTTTTATCAGGTATC